>PVHP010002691.1:0-86389 GCA_004024765.1 Zapus hudsonius
GTGTGTGTGTGTGTGTGTGTGTGTGTGTGTGCAGGCCATAAGATGATATTGGGTGTCTTCCTCACTCACTTGACCTCTCTCACTGAACACCCAAGAATTCTTCTGCATCTACCTCCAGGCACACACCACAATAATAATGCTGCAGATCCAGACTCCAGATCCCCACAGCAAGGACTTTGTTGACGAAACCACCTCTACAGCCCTCAAAAGAATGTCGTTTTGTCCACTTATGTATTTCAGAACAACATGGATGGAATCATTGGTAGGCTTGGGCTCCAGATACCTTTACCTGTTTTGTCTGTATGAGACTAGACACACAAGACATAAGCCTCAAACAGTATTGAAGACTAGAGGAAAAGAAACTAAAGTGGATGGGATTTGTTTATGCTGCATTTCTCAGTTACTGCAGTTCCCAAAAGGCTTTGTCAGGAAAGGTGAAGGAATAATCGATTGTGGGGACAAAAACAGAAAACCAGCAGCTAACACTGAGAACAGTGAGTACCAACCATCAACCCCCACTGGCATTGTTTTCTGAAACAAGTTTGAATGCACTTTTATCTAAAATCTATCCTCACTCACTACTTTTTCCCTCATGTGTTTGAGCCTGGTCCACCTTGTTCTAAAATACCTTGAAGGGTTATGATGCATTGCTCAGTTCCTATCATATGAACATAAAATAGGATGGAAACAGCCTGGTGATTGGAAAGTGGAAAAATATTGAAAATTATCTCTAGCTTATGTCTGAGTCAATTTAAATTAAGTGACAGGCCCATACTCAAGCAGGACACGCTTTCAGTTTTATGAGCCAATTCAAAATGAGTTTTAAAACAAATTTAGAACTTAAAAGACAATTTAATTCAAAATTCCTTTAGGCAGGAAACCAATAGGACTTTAAAACATAGCAAAATGCAAATAAAAGGGCAGATTCAAGGATAAAAATATTTTACAAGTTCCAGTGACAGAACAAAAATTCTATTCAAACATGGAATAGTTGAAAACTGATATTGTATAGCATACATTTTTTAAAAAAACACAAAAGTAGCAATTAGCAGATCCTCTCTGCCAGTAATTCATAGTCCTGGATGAGACATAGAAAATGTTCTGTGCCTCAGGTTCCTTTTAAGAAAAGTAAAGTAAGGTAAAATTCATGCCCTTTCTATCCCTAGAATGGTTAGTCCTGTGTCTACTCAGAAAATTTACACTTTGAAAAGTCAAAGCATTTGATTATCTCATCAGTTAAACTACTTTAAAATCAGATTTAATCCTTGTAATTCCCTCTCCTTGTAATAGACTAAATATCAGCCTAAACCCCCTGCTGATGTGGGAAAGCAGTGGTGCTACTGAAAGAGTTCCCAAGAGCTGGAAAGATTTGTGAATCCAAAAATACCTTTTTTAAAATTAATCTTTATTATGAGTAGGTATATACATTGTATGAGCAACTCTTGTGAAGGAGTCCCCATTCCCCTCCTCTCTGTGTCCTAGGGGACCCCAAAATATCTTAAAGTTGATGGAACCAAGCAACCATCTCAGTCTGACAAGAAAAAAATAGTTTGTTTTACTAATGGGAACATTCTGTCTTAAAACTTCTTTATTCTCTCTAAATTCCATTTCCTACTGTCTGTCTGTCTTTCGGTCTGTCTGTCCAACAAAAGAAATACTTCCCTTAGCCTTCAGGTATTTTTTTTAATGGCCTTGCTTTGGGGTTCATAAAATTTTTTTTCCCTTACCCTAATTTTTACTTTCTTCCTCTGACTCTAGTAATTTGACATTATAGAGGCTATTACCTTTATTTTTGAGACATTCATTAGAAGTCTTGAGGCAAGTCTTGATAATAGCACCTTGTTCTTATCAAAAATGATATGTTTATTATCTAATATTATGACAACTATCCCATTTAAAAATAAATAAATAAACACTTGATTTACCAGGCAATTCATGGAAGCTAAAAGGTGAATCCTGTTGTGAATCTCCATTGATTGAGTCAAGTACAGAGAAGCTTACCATGTAATTCTGTTGTAAAAGGCTATTGATTTACTGTATGATATACAGAACCCTCTGATGCTGCAGTATTGTGAGGTTTTCACACTGTGTAATAGCATTAGACTGAGTAGGCATATGACAAAACTGACTTTATATGGCTCCCAGGAGATATTATTGTGTAACAAAACTTAAATTTTATGAATTTATTATGAATTTCTCAAATGAATCCCTCTGTAATATTAATGCAGCTACATGACTTTGGACAATGATAAGCACCATCATTGTAACTATGTGGAAGCCATAAGAAAGGAATCCAGAGGACAATCTGTAGGCTTCTGATGTGAAAAAAAAATGAAAGAGTTTTCCCTAGTCAAAAATCATTACACCTTAATGCTGTTAGAATTGTTTTCATTGGATATCCCCTGTCAGAAAGCCACTTCCTTACCAGTAGGAGAAAATCCATTAGAAAGAATTATTCCTGCTAAATCACATAGTAATCATAGAATTCATTTTTACTGGACAAAAATTTAAATCTGTTACATTTGGTCTATCACACAGAATTTTCATTGTGCCTATGATCGTTAATCCTTTGGACTGATAGATAAATAAATTGTATTTGTATATTCATGTCAATGATCATTTGAGTAAAAAATCTAATTGGTAAGTTACAAATGTCCCCCTGGGTAAAGGGATGAAACAAAATCTTTGTTCTCAAAATCATTTGTTGTAAATGTAAAACTTTATTGTAAGAAGAAAGTGTGGTTTTAGTTTTATCTCAGTATATTTAATTCTGACATAAAGAATTTTTAATAACCCTTAAAAATCATTCCACCTATAATCTATAGTTTAAGTGTGACATATCTGAAGGAAAATAGCAATGTGATTATCTTTAGTGTTCATTATATTATTTTTTAAATTTTTTTAATATTTATTTATTTATTTATTTAAGATAGAGAGACTGAGAATGGGTTGCCAGGGCCTCCAACCACTGCAAATGAACTCCAGATATTGTGCATCTGGCTTTATGTGGGCACTGTGGAATCGAACTCAGGTCCTTCTGCTTTGCAAACAAAGGCCTTAACCTCTAAAGCCATTTTTCAGCCTATGATTTTATTTTTATATTTTATAAATATTTTGAGATTGCTTAACAAACATGACAATAAGAATAGCATTGCATAGTAGGTTTAATTTATAAATATCCATCCACTTATCCACAATGAGCCACATAGCTTAGGACACAAAATTGCTAGCAGAAGAGGCAGGGAAATTTTATTTATTTATTTTTTCAGGAAACTGTTCTAATTCTATCAAGTTGGAGAGGAGAATTGGCTGAGATTAGGAGAGAGCAGGAGGCTGGAGGAGTTTGTAGGTCACTTCCAGCATGGTGTGCTATGGTTAAGTTCTCCCCCTTCATTTGCCCATGTTAAATTTTCTGTTTATAGAAGTCCATTCATCATTATTTGAACTACCAAGCCAAATGAGGTAATACAAAATAAATTTTTATTTAAATAAAGTTTTTGTAGTCTTCAGGGGTAAAATATGTCATCTTTGACAGGATTTTCAAATTTGAAAATTGTATGGAAGAAGACATAAGATTAGACATAAGATTATTAAAGTATTAAAGTATAGTATACTTTCTATTCTAAGTATTATTAACACACTTTCTTTCCAAATTTATTTATCTACTTCATTGAGAAAGATATTTTGCCTAAAAGGTCACTGTAAGTCTTACATTTGAGCATACACTTACTTTTATTGAAATCTAATAAAATGAGCTCTTTTCAGAAGAAATCACAATGTCAAACATCATTTTTTCTATATGTTAGGTTTTTGTCTTTGTATACATTACTCAAATCTGCCTTATTTTAACCCTGCATATTTCTCTTGTAATTTCTCTTACAACTGATCACAAAAAAAAACTAGACCAGCATTTTAGTCTTTTGTATTGTTCAAGAAATGAATTGTGATTTAGTATGCTAGGAAGATTCCTTTCCAAACAGATGAGAATCCATGTTACATAGAATTCTAGAAAGTTCCACTTGTGAATATTGTAATCTCCTTATATATGCCTAAAACATAACTGTGAAGAATGATGTTTGGGGAATCACTTGAAAATTATTTAACATTGTATTTTTGTCAGTCATTGCCCCCCTCAGCAACAACACACAAATGAAAAATAAACTGGCTACCTCTCAAATCATCCATAACCCCCATCCCATGGACTAGTCCAGCAAGTCCACAGAGGAGGGCCCCCACCAGGTTGGGACAGGGAGGAAGGAAATGGGGGTGTCATCACAAAACTTGATCATACAATGTATCTAATTACTATCAATAAATATGGGGGGAAATATGCACCTGAGCATGGTGCTTCACACCTTTAATCCCCAGAACTCAGGAGATTCCAGGTCAGCCTGGGCTAGAGTGAGACTCTGCCTTGAAAAACAAAATAAAACAAAACAAAACAAAAAAAACAAAACAAATACATCTGAAGTCCTTTGCAAGTAGTGTTTTTTAATTATACATGCTACAATAATAACTTTCTCGGATTCTTTTCTAAACAATGAGAATTATTGTGACTTGAAAGGAGGAAAACAAATCTGGAGAGCAGAAGACACAGGGGTGAAATGCCCACAGCTGATCTCCACTCTTGTTTTCTGTGGATGCTGCCCTCCCTCCATGGCAGTCACCAAGAGAAGTCCTTTTAAAGCGGTATCTTCCAACTGGGGAAAGCCTGAAAGTATACAGGCAGAGAGAAATCCAGGTAGTCTATTGAGATGGGTTGAGAACCCTCCATATTTTATATACTATAGAATTAACTTGCTTTGGCTTCTGTAAAACTACTTATGCTTTAGGATTTTTTCAAGCTGCTGACCACCTGACATCTGGCCTAGAGTCAACACAACCCCACAGTCCCGCTCTCCAAAATACCCCAGCTGCCAAGGCTAACTGGCACGTAGGTCTATGGTTTTGTAAACAACATCTATGTCAAGATGACCCAAGGATGGCTCACCCATCCTCCTATCTGAAACCATCAGCTGTGGTCATGATGGCCTTATGTGAGCTAACTATGGAAACTAATGTCTCAGGTTTATGGTTCTGGGCTGTAAAAACTGCCCATCCCTCATTCCTCACTTCACTTCAGAGATTCTGAACTCTGGTGAAGTCCTGGAGCTTCAGTCTGTTTTTCCCGTCTTAATAAACCTTTGCTTCACCTAAACCTGTTGTTTGTGCCTCATTGTGTGGAAAACCGGACCCCGTAACACTATCTTTTCCCAAAATTGAATAATTCTGCAGTTTATTTGCAAATATTTAATGCATGTCTCATTACTGACAGGTGCTATTCATGCAGCTTTTCAGGTTGCAACTAATCTCACATAAACTTTCAAGTTTTATTACAAGCTTCATTCCAATAATGAAGAAACTGCTCAGTTGTATAAAACCTTTGCACAATCTCAGAAATGGTGTATTGCAGAGATGGGATGCAACCCAAGGCAGCCTAATTTCAGTGACTGTGCTATACAGACCTCTACAACTCTACATGGCCAATAGGCTTACTGATCCAACTGTTTTCCAAAGTGTACTTGGTGTGCTTTATATAGAGGTCTACATTTACCATGGAGACAGTCACTTTGTCCTGTTTTCTGACTGTATATGTGAGAGACAGACAGAGACGAGAGAGAGAGAGAGAGAGAGAATCTATCATGCACAATTCATTTCAGAATCATTCACAGGATACAGACAGATTCCACAAGGAAAATACACTTTCGTGTTACCATTTACTCAGACATAGTTGTTTCTATTTACCATATGAAACTTTTTCTTTTACCTGGGGGGATGCAAATACATATCTATTCACCCCAGATAGGACACAGAAGCATCACAACCAGTTTTAGTGAACCAGTGAGTTTATTGGAGTTACTAACAGAACATGGTGAGGATTGCTTACAGGAGAAAGACAAGCCTCAAAGGCAACTGATCACGAAAAAGCCCACTCCAGCATAGATGAGGACTCACAAAAGCTGCCTCTCTGGAGCTCACTGCAAGACTTACAGGCACCTCAATTGGTCAGAGAGTCTCTACCCCTCCCCTCCAAAACAGTTCCTTCCCCTTTATACAACCTTAGGGAGGAGTCTTACAATCTTTAAATTTCAGCTTGCCCAGACTTGTTGACCTCCTCAGCCTCTGCCTCAGTCTCTGAGCCTCCCTCCTCCTCCAAGGAGGGAATGTTTCATTTCAGAGAAAATTGTTTCACAACACTGGTCAGAGTCCACTGCCATTCAACAGTTGTTTAGTGCTCCTGTAACCTTGGGGCACTAGTGGTCCTTTGAAGGTTCAGCTCTCCCAGACTTGACCTTCTGAGTCTCTAAAGTCTCACTCACCCATTCAGGAGTGAATATTTCATTTCAGAGGAATTTTCTATACAACATGGTCTGATAAAAAAATTCAGAGATGCTGCATAACTCCATGTAGTACCAAACATAAGTCACATAACCTCTTGATCATGTAAGAATTTTCTCTCTTGAAAGTATATATAAGGTTAAGTGTGCCAAGATTCTACTCTTAAAAATATCTCAGAGCTGAAGAATTAGCTCATTTGGTAAAATGCTCACCTCATGAGGAAACCTGAGTTTGATTCCCAAAACCCATGTAAAAATGCTGACATGCAGGCTGCATCTGTAATCCCAACACTTGAGAGGAGGCCAAGACAGGCAACTTCACAGGATGCACTGGGCAGTCAATGTAGCCTAACTGAACTCTAGGACAATGAGATACCCTGTTTCAAAAAAAATAGATAGCATTCCTAAAAAATGAAGGAATAAGATATGACATTAGCCTCTGTCCTTCATACACACACACACACACACACACACACACACACACACACACACACACAAACACACACACATAGGTACCCACATTCACATGCACCCATGCATGAGTATACACAACATACACACAAGTATTTTAAAAGAAATATATGCAACCCAAACAAGTCGTACGTAAAATGTTCAATCAGAGACTTTTTTATGTTTTTAATTATTTTATTTATTTGCAAGCAGAAAGAGAAAGATGAGAGAGAGAGAGAGAGAGAGAGAGAGAGAGAGAGAGAGAGAGAGAGAGAGCACCGACCTGGTCTTTGCCACTGAAAAACTCCAGATGCATGGTCACTTTGTATTTCTTATCTGGCTTTATGACGAACTCTGAGGAGTTCAATCTCAGCCAGCAGACTTTGCAAGCAAATACTTTTAACAGCTGAGCCTTCTTCCCAGCCTGGTATTTTATTTTCTCTCTTTCCTAAAAGGAGTTTGTGATGAAATGAAATGAAATACTTCCATGTCAAGAAGCTTTTAACTGTCTTAGCTGCAAACTTGATTAATAGTCATTACAGTGGACCTAACACCAATGCAGATAACATAACATTTTAAGCATGTAAAAACCTTTCCCTGGGCATTAAGAAGATATCCTAGGTGTGAGAACAGCTGTTTGGCTTCTATAGCCATTTAGAACAACCAACATCAGCCCCAGGGGCACTAGAAACTAGAAGTATGACATAACATCATGAAAGCAAGAGAAATCTTTGAGGTTTTCTTTCTCCTTAGATTCAAAGCTCGTGGAAATCTCTGTGAACTTTGGACAGGGCTTGATCTTGCAGGAGAGTGCTTCTCAAACAAGCAGAAATATTTCATTGAGCATTTGGTAACTCACCTTTCTGAGCCTTGGAGTTTGCATTTGTAAGAAGAGCAAAGGTGATGCTCAAACTACTACAAACACCCCACCAGGAGCTACTCTGAATGGTGCTGTTTCAGAGCATCCTTGCAAGTGCCCTGATAACTCGTATCGCCTTACTTTCTCACTAGCCCTTTCTTCTCTTTCCTGTGAACAAGGCAGAGATAACAGCTCTGGATAATATTGAATATGCAAATTCATGATTGTAATCAAAAAAAGTATTAAGTCACGGTGTAACACAAGGCTTCCCTGACTCAATACATGAGTATAAAAAGTGAGTAACCCTTTAGCTCCATCCTCTCTGTGGAGCACAACTGTGGCATGTGAACTTACCAATTAAAGCTTTAATTGCCATTTTTACAATTAAGAGAGGCAAAGAGGATATGATACATGAGAGGTCCAAATCAGATGCTCAGACACAAGCCTCTAATAGGGAAGTCACTGAAGATCTTTCTTTCTGAGAGAGAGAGAGACAGAGAGAGAGAATGAGTGAGTGAGTGAGTGAGTGAGTGAGTGAATGAGTATGCATACCAGGGCCTATTGCCCCTGCAAACTAACTGCAAATGCATGTGTCACTTTGTGCATCTGGCTTCAGGTAGATACTGGAGATTAGAACCCAGGCTGTCAGACTTTGCAGACAAGTGCTTTTAAGTGCTGAGCCAACTCTCCAGCCCAAGAAGTTCTTTTAATCTCCATTTGACCCAAGGCTTCTAATAATTCACCACAAACTTTCACTTTATGTATTGAACTAAATCATACATTCATTTAATGTCACATCTTAAAAGGGATGTCCAAAGGAACATAATACAGAACATTTATGAAGCTTCAGGGCAATAAGGCCACACTTTATGTGCATTATTTTTCAGTCCAAAAAAGAAAATTAATACTTAATAAATATTGCAGCAGATTTGCTAATGAAAACACCTCACTTTATAGATGGAAGAAATATCGGGTTACTTGTCCAAGATTGCATGCCAAGTACATAGACAACAGACTTTCTATGGGACACAGCATGTGGGTAAGATGTTCAGGAATCACAAGCTCTACATTGAATGGAGAACATGGCTGAAACACAGGGTCTATAGTTCTAGAAAGAGCTCATATGACCATTAGTCAGCAGAACTGGGGATCTGAGAATGAGGAGAGAATACATCTGATACTTTGCTAGGCTTCCCAGGCCTTAAAAAAATGATGACAGGGTGTGGAGATGGATTACTCAGTGGTTAAAGGAACTTTCTTGGAAAGCTTGTCTGCCTGGTTTTGTTTCAGCAGTACTCACATAAAGCCAGATGCACATAGTGGTGCTGGTACCTGGATTTTGTAAGCAGTGACAAAAGGCTCTTGTGGGCCCGTTCTCTCCTTTTTTTCTTCCTCTTTTCTCTCCCTCTCTCTCTTTCTGTCTCCAATTAATTAATTTTTAAAATGATGACATCAAATGACTAATGGCCAGGCACAAGGCAATAGGGAAGCCAATGGGGAAAAAAAGAATAGAAAAATCAATGTGTAGATATTTTAGTCCAAAACAGAAGAAGCCATGAGTGAGACACTGGATATGTTGAGTTCCAGAAGGCTACAGGACATTCAAGTGAAGGTACACATTGAGAAATTAATTTAGCAATCTGTTTAGAGAGAAAGAAAGAAAGAAAGAAAGAAAGAAAGAAAGAAAGAAAGAAAGAAAGAAAGAAAGAAAGAAAGAAAGAAAGAAAGAAGAAAGAAAGAAAGAAAGAAAGAAAGAAAGAAAGAAAGAAAGAAAGAAAGAAAGAAAGAAAGAAAGAAAGAAAGAAAGAAAGAAAGAAAGGCAGAAGTTGAGGGATTGACCATTGACAATTACTGGCTCACTCCATCTCATAAGAATTTCCCTGCCTGTCCCTTCCATATTTTAATAGAGACCATCTATGCTCATATAATGTGACTTTTCCCTTCCAGTCTGAAATTAAATAAAGAGGAATAAGAACATTATCTGAGCTGAATTTGGAGTTGAGACTAGGAGAGTTTGGCTTCAGACACATTGCTTGCTAAATATCACACATGCACATTTGGGCATAAAGAGGAAAACAAAGGCAGAGCTGTGTTACCTAGTGCTTCAGTCCCTGATTAAATCCATCCCTGATTCTCCAGTGTCTCAGGTCTCAGAGTCCACGATGGATTCTTTTATGTTCTATAAAGAAAACCCACCTGCTAAAAGAAGTCAAATTTGATTTGCTTTCTAATAATAGGGACGATGTTAAAAGAATACATTTTAGGTGATTTCCAACATGACCTAAAGCTAAAGTACAGAGAGGTCCTTAAGATTTCAACAATAAAGCAGACTTAAATCTCACGCACCATGACTCAAGGAACTGAGTGGAAGAGGGGGTGGAAAGACTGTAAGAACCATGGTGGGTGAGAATATCCAGAGACATTGCCCCCTCAATAACAACATACAAGTTGGGGGGGACCTCACTGCCTCCTGTGCTATCCATAACCTTCTACCCCATGGAACAATCCAGTATGCCCACAGAGGAGAATACCCAGTGGATCGGGGATAGGGAGGAGGGAATCAGGGATACAACATAATATTTACTAATACAATGTATCTAATTTGGGACAATAAAAATATCCATAATTTTTTTAAAAAAGAATATGTTGTAGGGTCTGGGAAGATGGCTCAGTGGCTATGGGCACTTGCTTGCCAATTCCTGACAGCCTGAGTTCAATTCCCCAATACCCACATAAAGCCAGATGCATAAAGTAGTCCATGCATCTCTCTCTCTCAGAACATGTTTTAGAAGAGATTACTAAAAGAGGAAGGGGTGGAATAATAATCAACTTTCTATTTCAAGCAGCAGAAGAGAGATAAAAGGAGATGGGAGCTCTGAGGATGGTGCCTCATGCTTTTATTCCCAGCACATGGGATGCTGAGGTAGATGGATCACCTTGAGTTCCAGGCCAGCCTCTGGCTACAGAGTGAGTTCTAGGTCAGCCTAGGCTAGAGTGAGACACTGCCTCCATAATTTAAAAAGGAAAAAAAAAGGAGATGGTAAGTTCCCAGAGAGATAAGAAAACCTACCCCCTCTAGTGTATCACTAGTCAAGCAAAAACTATTCCAACCAAGAGGCAGAAGTCAGTAGTGTCCAAATCTACTTATCTACTAGTCACGGCATATGAAGAATTAGATAGAACCACTGGGTTCAACAGAAGGGAGGCTACTGTTAACCTTGGGGAGAGTAGTTGGTGTGTATGGGTAGGGGAAGAAACTAAACTACTTGCAGGCTATGCAGGCCATGCCGAAAAGCTGTGAGGAATAAATAGTAAGAGGAAGTTTAAAGAATAAGGCTATAGAACTCAACTGTAAATGTTATTTATTTTTGAGAGGAAAGAAGTAAGAATGTACACGATATTGATAGTGGTGTTTTGCTTTACGTGTTTGTGTATGTGTGTGTTGCACACACTGGGGACATGTTGGTGTGTTTAATTTCAGATAGGAAAGAACATCAGGAAAGGGGTATGCTTGGGAAATGCAGGAGAGAGAGGGCATCTGTGAAGCCCAAGGGACTGTGATGGAGAGAAAGCTCGAGGAGTGTTCTTGCCTTGCCACTGGAGGGAAGAAATGGGATAGGTTGAGGCAAATGCCAGTTCACTTGCAGGAAATTAAGGAAGGGAGGCCACATGCCTGACATTTAACCCTGAAAGTTCTGTTTTCCTTCTCTTCTTGGCCACCCTTCTTTTCCTTCTTCCAGTCCTCAAGCCATGGGCAGCATTGAACTGCTGCCACCCTGGGGAAAATGTGTGAACCAAGGAAATCTAGGAACCAGCCAAGGCCTTAATGTGATTGGACAATGTCACTTCTGTGCTGATTTATTCACCCCTCAACATATAAATTCTGTACTATATCCATTGACATTTAGAAATGCACCTTATTCTCTCAAAGTAAAAGGTTTCTGTGGGATCTAAATATACTACAAAAATATCATTTAATAAATGGAATAGAAATCCTACTTAGTGTCTAACTTCACTAATAATTTAATACTGACATTCCTTTTCACTACATCCATAATTCTGTTTATTTTACAAAAATTTATATGCAAATTTTCCAGTAATCAGAGAAAAAACTGCACTTTATATAATTAATGTAGTACTTTATGTAATTTATTTTATAGACAGCTGAGAGGATCCATATAAAAATGATTTAAATGAATCTCCAGTGAAGTAATTTTTTTAATTCTTTACACAGGTTATTAAATAGGATATATTTAACAATATCTTTTTAAAACAACATTTTGGTAGAACAAAAATTCTTAGCTTTCTTCAGATGTATTTATTCCAAATCTGGTGCAAATCCATCCATAATTTGGGAAGTCTGGATTAACTTCAGGCATTATATAATTAAGATCACATTTCTACGGTTTCATGTCTCTAATGACTCTTGAATACCCTGAAGTATCAATGGGGCTACATCTTTCCAAAGCTCCTGTCTTTTCTCTCTCCTCTGATACACTCCATATTTAATATCTCTTAAACTAAATATATTCAAAGACAAGTAATGGGATTTCAAAAGTATTTATGTGGTTAGTATTCCTAATATATTTTTTTTCAGTTTTCATTCATTGACAATCTGGTTGCTTTCACATTTAATATTGGGTTTTTTCATGAATGCTGAACACTGGTGACTGTTTAACAGCACTTTTCTGCCCTCTAGAGGTGTTTGAAAGGTTCTCTGCATTGTATCAGTTTATTCAGCAAGTCTTTATACATGCCCAATAAATTGATAACCATTGCTTTTCACTGAATCTCATATCAGTAGTTGTAAAAATTTGAATTTTTAAGGTTCTCGATTAATTTTTTTCTCTAAGTAATATTAACAAGCTAAAAAATCCAAATTTGCTAATCAAAACAGCTCTCTTCTCATTGGGTGACAAGTTCTCAGCCAATTCATTTTTTCCCTTAAATTGCTACTTTTCCATTTCATGTAGACTATTCTCAAAATTTGGTGTGTGTTCTTATCTATAACTTCCTAAGCAGCAGGAGGGAGGAACCAGACCATTAGTGCTCTTAATGAGTGCTGAGTGTTTGTCAAAGAGATTGCTGATGAAAAAGTAATTTATGTGGAATCAGTTCACATTGTAAAGACTCTGAAATTTCAAACAGGTATTTTTACATTCAAAAATGATAGAACTCCTTGAGACTTGAATTTATACATTCTGAGAAAAATTCTGAAGTGATTTTATGGCATGTCACTCCATTATGAAGAGATTTTTCTGGCCTGGATTATGACCAGGCAGGTGGTAATTTACCTGAGCAATTCCACATCTTTCTTCCGGACAGTCCCTTAGTCTAACAGACTGATGGAGGCTCAGTGGTGGTCATTCAACTGAGCTGCATGTTAACAAGGAAATGTCCAATTATTTAATGTCTTCCTAGAGTTGGTGTATAGAGCTTTAAGGTTGAAGTATAACTTGCAGGGTAATTTTCATTGTTATATGGTGCTGCGACTAAGTAATGAATGACATTTTGGAATAACACAGGAACCAAGAGCCTGAAGGACTGGACACCTACACTTGGTACTCAATCCTTTCAACTCTTCTTCTCTGAGTCTTAAATCTCAAGCTGTTAATATAACACACAAACGACTCACAAAAACAGTGAGCCAATCAAATAAGGCTGCAAATGAGAATACAAATGGACAATAAGTGTTTATTTAAGGAGCTGGTAGGCCTGGGTTTAATCGGAATCAAATGTGGTTGTTACACTGTTCTTGTCTTCTCATTAAGAAGTGCACTTTGCCTCTCCTCCCTTCTCCTTTGGATATTTTTTTTTTTTTGCTTTTCACAAGTTATTCTAGAAACCATTTTTTATTCCTTTATAAACTCTGGCTACTTTATACCAAAAGGAATTTATTAGAAAACCTTGGGTAATTCATGGAAACTATAAGATCCAGAGATTCAGGTTTGGAATCTTGGCTTGATGCTCATGACAGATGTCCAACGCTGCTGTGCAACAGCACAGCAACCAACATCCTTAGCTGTGACCCTGTCACTCCCGCCTTCAAGCGACCCAGAGTGGAGTTCTCATGGGTATTAGGACTGCACCTTGCCAGCAGCTATAAAGGTGAGGTCCTGATTTCTTCATTGGGAGAAAGTTCACAGAAAGGAGTTCTACAAAGTAAGAAAGCCATGGACAGACTCTTTGTGACCCAAATCCTGGCCACATGTGCCCCTCCTGTCTCTGTGGTCTACAATCCCCAATATGCTAATCAAATTGTGTTTCCTTGAGAGCACCTACAAACAGAACACATGAAAAATTATAAAGGCAGAAAGCTAGGGCCAACACAAACCACCAATCATTGAGTCCATTATTGTACAGTAATTCCCATTACATAAACACTAGCCGGCTGCTTTGTTCAGCAGCTAGAGGGACATCAATAGACTGTTCTGTGTTGCCCATAAATTCAGTTTACTGTGTGCTTCCATTTTTATTCAGACTAAAGTTTTTAAGTCTTTCATTACCTTCAAAATCATCATTTCAAGCTTTACTGTTATTTAGACACTATAAAATGAAATTTTAGGTTATAAAATATCTTCCAAAACAGCAACTTTTCACTATGCCACTAATGTTTTAGTTTGTCTTAAAACATAGTTTTTAATTTAGATTCTTATGTATACTCATTTAATAACCAAATTTAAATTCTGTAATCACATTTTCCCCTAAGCTTTGATTAGGAACAATTATGGGAAATGAAAATAAGAAAGTAATTTCTCTAAAGAGATTTAAAAAGCATCCTTTTAAGCCATAAAGCAGCCTTCTAAATTTTTTTTTCAGTATTGGACCTAATTTTTTTCCTTAGTTTAGTTTTAGATGATCAGATCTCAGACTATTCCATGACCTGCCTGCTGACTTAGTCCCGTCCCCCCAAGACTATAGCAGAAAGCAGATCACACAGAAGGTGCTCAATAAATGCACCTGAATGAATGCCTGGCTCTCTTCCCATAGATCAAGAATACAGAAGCATTTGTAGGAAGGCCCTCCACAGTAGGAAAGCCTTTGAGCAGATAAAAGAAATTGAAAAACAAAAACAAATACCTAAGATTTGGCATCTACCTACCCTAACTTGTCCTAACCTCTCTTGGCTCACCTTTGGCCTGCTTTAAAGAACAGGAATACACATCAGCACACAGGGAAGTGCACCTCTGTGGAGCTGCCTCACAGAGTATATCCGTTAAATGATTGCAACACATGATCGAATGCTTTCTGCTGATTCACTAGTGTGCATTTAAGCCTGATGATAATACCACCAATTACGTAAGTCTCTTATACAGGTACCTTGATTATGATGTGTTTAAAATTATGCTAATAAAGTCTAAGGAAAAATAAAGGGTACAAACAGCAGTTTGTCTAGTATCTTTTACTCATTGTAGCAAAACCAAGTCAAAGCACTAGACATGTTTCATTAAGGTCCATGAACTTATAAAGGAGTCTGTGCAGCTCTGTTAGGGTTAAAAATAATACAATTCTTTACATGAATGGACCCTTCTGACACTTTCCTCCAGAAGTAGAAAGATTGCAGAAACTGCCTTTCACTGGTGCTTTTATCTTTATCCCCAAATATCTCAATTGTCTACACACACACACACACACACACACACACACACACACACACACTCATACAGATAGAGTAAATTTGTGGACACAGGCAAGTCAAGCTTAGCTCCACAAAGCAGTGTCTACTTCATCACTCCTCCTTCTGGGAGGAAATCTGCTAGCTCACCGTCTGCTGGCCAATCAGCCTGCAGAGTGAAAAGAAAAGAACAAGTAAGAGAAAGGTAAGGCACTAGCACCTGCACCTGTCCTTCAGGATTCCATGGAGCAACCATAGAATGCTTCCACTTACATATCATTGGCAGAACTTTGTGACAGGAACTAACTAAGCCACAGTGGAAGCTCAGAAATGCCATTTACTTTATTCATTCACTTATTTATTCATTCATTTATTCATTTGACAGTCTCTTGCCTCTGCAAAAAAAAAAAAAGGCTGTCTGATATTTTGTGGGTTGCTGGTGTATTAGTCAGGATTCTCTAGAAGAAGAGATCTGAAAGGATGAATTATATTTAAAAAGGAAACTTATTGGATTAGTTTACGGCAGTCCCACAATAGCAGTCTACAGGGTTGAGAGTCAAGGAACCAATAGCTGCTCAGTCCACAGGGCTGGATGCCTCAGCAGTCCTAATGCAGCACTGAAGGCCTGAAGGCTTCTGGTGAGCCACTGGTCTTCAGTCCATGCTGGAAAGCTGAGGAAACTGGGTTCCAATGACAAGGAATGATGGCTGATCAGGATGGATGCACATGCAAGTGAAGGCACTCACCAGCAAGCAACACTGGAAGCCAGGCAGGAGGAAGGGGCTCTTTTCTTTCAGAGCTTCCTTATAGAAAGCCCCCTCTGGGAGGGCCACCCACTCTGGGATAGGGCTCAATCTGGGTAAAGAACTTCCTCATTCAGTTAATCCTTCCTGAAAACAACCTGGGAGACCCAACCAAGAGGAATGTCCATGGATTCCTAATCTGACCAAATTAACAACAGAAATTAACCATCACACTGAGGAATTGAATGAACCAAATTGAATGGCTGGCAGGCCTTGCAAACAAGTGCCTGTAAATCTGAGTGATCTCCCCATCTCCACCTTTTTAATTTTTCATAGTGTCTCCTCAACTGATACATTGCAGTCAAACTACTGAAAACAAAAGAGAGAGTGAAAATCAGCCAACAACTACCAAACTGTCTCCCATGACGAAGAGTGTGGAACTTCATCCCCCTTCACTGTGCTTCAGTTCCTCATTCAATCTCTAAATAACCCCTCTCTGTACCCTGAAATCCACCCTAGAACCTCACAATGATGTTTCCACACCCACATCTGCTCTAAAGAGAAAAGAGGCTAAGAATTAATTAGTGAAGCACAGAACCAGTGACTATTTACTAAGTGCTAAGAATTTTAACAGAAGAAACCAAGCAAAATCCTTGTGCTCTGCTGAGGAGTTGACTGTCTCAAGACCACAGTAAGTTTTAATTGAACATAAAATCTCCTATATGACCCTAAGCAGTAGTACTTTCATTTCCAAATAAATAAATATTGGGCTTGTTCCCAAAAGATGCTAAACTTTAGTGATGTAGTAGCATCATAATATTCAAACAAAAATCTGAAACATTTACTATTCTTGGAGAAATTCCAACCTCTGTGGATAACAGAATTCTCAATTTAAATATAAGTTGAAGCTGCAGACATAGTCCTGGTTAGCTAGACTAACCAGTCTGTTCCCCTCTACAGAGCAAGGCTTCAAAGCGATGTCTGCTTTCAAAGCTGGCCAAGCAAGCTCACCCCCACCAACCCATTCACCCGGCCTTCACACACCATGCTTCTGTTTATAGGAGGCATTGTTTAAAGAAACACTTCTACCACTTTTTAAGTCTGACCTCAGTCTTACCTAATTCTGTTTCCTGTGGATTTAATTCTTGAGGAGATGATAGCCTTGAAATCCCTAAGCCTTTTAAGAGCTAGTGGAAAAGGTGAAAAGAGCTTACTTACTGAATTTAGAAAGATCACAGGGACTCTGGCAAAGCAGATTCTCAAGATGTCTTCATTAATAAATTGCGTTAACACATCTGTCTCCCTGGCAGGCAAAACCTATGTAGATACTTGAAATTATTTCTTCTTTTTTTTTTCCTCCCAGTCATTTAAATTTTGCTTTTCAAAGCTTAATGTGTGAGTATATTTGTGGCCCAAACACTGACGATCGCCTATTTAGTTCAACATAACACATAGGAAATAACAGACTGATAACGTGGTTAGGTTTGCATGTTACACTTCACTGCAAATTTATTGTTTATATCTGTTATTAGGATCTCAGCAGTCTCATTTCATCTGCCAAATATTCCATGGGGACAAACGAGAGTGAAAACATTTCCAGTCATATTGTTGATTACAAAAGCTCAATCCTTTCTTTCTGACAGATTAGCTACTTGGCATAAAAAACAATGCTAGAGTGATAATTCGCTAAGAGTTCTGTCCTAAATAAAATACTCTAAGAATTTATTTCTCTCGGCATCTGTTTCTTCATTCTCCAATTCGTATTTCTTCATGGCAACAAAATAGCGAACGAAAGTTTCTCCCAGGGTCCGCTTCAGACACTCATCCTCCTCCAGAGCCACCAGGGCATCTTCCAGTTTCAAAGGGATCTCGGAAGGTTTGGACTGGCTCAGGTCGGGGCTTTCCTCTGGACCAGCCCAGGCCCCGTCACTGCTCTGCAGTCCATCCAAGCCCGCGGCCACCGTGGCAGCCAGCACCAGGTAAGGGTTTGCAGTTGCTGAGCCCAGTTTGTTCTCTATCTGGGTGCCTCTTTCTCCGTGACACTTGATGTTTAAGGTGCAGCTGTTATCATTGTACCCCCAGGTGGTGGGCACCCTGTCCTTCGGGTCTCTGCTGTCCTTGGAGTAGCGCTTGCGGCAGCTGGCAGCCGGGGCCATCAGGCAGCTGAGAGCAGCTGAGTGCTTCAGGAGCCCTGACAGCCACCTCCTCCCTGGGACAGACAGCCGGGCATCTCCTGCACTGTCGCTGCTGAACATGTTTCTGGTCCCTCGCACATCCCAGACACTGTGACTCAAGATTCCTGAGTTGCAGAGGCCGGTCTCGATGAAAAAGCTGGCTATGTAGTTGTACCTCTTGGCCACTTCTTTGACACCTGCTCTGAGGGTAAACGCATGATCCGCTGAACTAATGCCAAATTCAGGCAGAAAAGAGATTTCCATCTGCCCAGGCCTGGTGGAGGAGGAGAAGCTCTCCACATTAGCTCCAGTGTGACATAAGCCATCCACGAGCTCCTGCATGAAGGGCTGGTCGTGGTTATTCAGTAAAGTCGAAGCAGGAAACGACAGGGTCTTTGAATTGATCACCTCGGGCACCGAGAAGATGCAGAAGTCATAGCTGAAGGCGGAGAGCAGGGAGAAGCCAGCCTCGTGCAGCCGCCGCAGCTGCCTCTTGGCCATGAACCTGGGGGAGGTGGCCAGGGGCTCGCCCGCCACCGTGAAGGTGTCGCAGATCACACGAGCCGTTCTCTCTGCCCAGGGCAGGACCCGAAAAGTCGCCAACTCAGGCATCAGGACTATGTCGCTGTTAAAGCAAGTGGCTCGTATGTGATTCACTTCGTTGTCTTTGGGAGCTGGCATCGATTCCAGGTAACCTCGGGGCATGAACACACCATGGACCACTTTCTCCTAAAGGAAGAACAGGAGAAAGCAACTAGGTCTGGAAACTTGAAGACAAACAAAGGGGTCATGAAGCCTTGCTGAAGACAAAAATTTATGTGTAACATGTGTTCGTTAACATTGACATTAGATAAATTTTAAATAATTCAGAAGAAACTCCTAATGGGTGCATTAATAATTTTGAATATTTTAAGAAGGCTTTAAGGTCTTTCATGCTCTTATTTCTAAAAAAAAAAACAGCATCTATAAACACTTTATCCATCTATAAATAAAAGCTATAATAATAAAGAAAACATCTTTCTACCAAAGGACAAATGTGTGGAAATATTTAAAATTATTAAAATTAAAAGTTCTTGGTAAATTACTTTTTGTTTCATATTACAGTTGCTAAATTTTCAGATAAGCTTCACTTTGCCTTGGTCTATTATGTTTTAGTATCATTATTTTCATTTTTCACAGTTAAGGGTGCATTGTGATAATTTCATTCCTGTAGACTGAGCAGATCATGGTGGCTCATGTCTCCATCTCATTGTCATCAACTGTCTGGAGTCTCCCATCACATCTCTTCTGGTCCTCCATAAAATCCATGTGGCTCTCGTGAGCTGGAGCAGCAGAGCTTAGAACTCCTATGATACTTTGCCGCCTATTATCCAACATCCTTCACGTCCCTCTCTCCACTCCACACAGCTCCCATAAGCACCATTCCACTTGAAAGAGAATATCTGGCATTTGTCTCTCTGCATCTGAATTAAAGTAATATGCTCAAGTTCTACCCTTTTTACTGCAAATGATAGGGTTTCATTCTTTTTATGGCCAAATACTATTCCACTGTATACACACACACACACACACACACACACACACACTTCCCAACATTCCACAGGTTAGACTGGTTTGATTCTATTATTCCCTGGCTCCAAAGAGGATTGTGACCAAGGCAGGATGTTACTAGCACAGGACATCGGCAGTTAACTATCCTCTATGACCATGAGGACTGTCTCTCACTTCCATCACCTCTACAGAGATTTTCAAGTCCACGTTTACTTGACTGATCTAAATCTGTGCATTCCGTTGTTGTTATTGTTGCTTGATTGGATGATTGGCTGGCTGTTTTTCTTTTTTATCTTTTTGTTTGTTTGTTTTAGATAAGGTCTCATGTATCCAGATTGGCCTTAAACTAGCTATGTAACTGAGGATGGTCTAGTCATACTTCTGCCTCCAGAGTACTGGGATTACAAGTATATACCACCAAGCCAGCCTCCATATCTGTTTTTTCCAGCAGTAATGTAGAGGGAGCTCCTCACTTTTTAAACTCATACACATAATTTTATAAGTACCCATGCATACAAATGTACACACACACACACACACACACACACACACACACACACACACACACACTGTATAACCTTAAGCAAAGTTCAGTAGGACTATTTTAATTCAAATTTTCACTGAAAGAAATAATGTCATTTCCCTACTTGCTCATTTCTTATTTTGAAAATATGTATTACAGCTGTTTGTGCATCTAACATGAGGGATAATGTATTTTATTCCAATGGTCTTTTACAATCTTGAGGAATGGTAAAGTCACTCTTTGCTCCTTGGGCTAATGAACCCATGGTTTTTTTGACCACTCTTTTCTGACACTGGTATTTTCTTTATACTCTTTTGGACAAGCTGAATTCAAACAATTCTCCATTAAGTATGAGAAAGATTTGAATATATGCATGAACAAGTCCCGTTTATGACAATAAATAATGTGTGGGTTTGTGTATGTACACATGTATGTATCTATATCTATACATATATATCTATATATCTATGAATGTATATGTATAGACATAATACATAGATACATATATCTTTATATTCATTGACTCACTAGGACATCTTCATACTTCAACCTCATGACAACTAAAATTTGGACCACAATAAAGGTCATCTTTTTGAAATAACCCAAAAATTTGTTGAGTACTATAGCAATATTTCACAGTTTATGAAATCAAAACAGTAAGAACCCATATTACACGTCTATAATTTAAATAAAAATCAGCCCTTTGCAAGAATGGCACAGTATGAGTTAGCATAGCGCCAGGCACTGGGAAGCTTTCTAAATGTATAGCTGCCGCTCCATCACAGGTTTGTTCTTCAGCCCCTTCCGGTGTGGAGCCGTCTGTTCCTCTACTCTTAGCAGATGGTTTGCTGGTTTAAAAGATCAATTTCTTTGTCTAATAAGAAAGAATACTTTGCTCAAATGAAAAGTAAAAGGACTATTACCGCTGAGCTGGAAGCAGTAGAAACAGGGTAAAGCACTGAACTGTGAGGAAGGAGTCACCTGCTAGCGTCCTGACTCTCACACTGCCTGGCTGCTAAGAAAACGTCTGTACTTTCTGGCCCTTGCTGTCTTCATCCACACATGACCTATTGGATTATATCATCTTTTCTATTTCTTCACAGTTTAACTTAGTGAGTTTTAAATTGGTGTTTTATTTTCCAAAAATAAAAATAATGTATTTGAACTATTCAAATAATGTATTTGAAAAAAAGTGGCTCATGCATCTGGAGTTTGTTGGCAGTGGCTGGAGAACTCTGGTATACCCATTCTCATTCTCTCTCTCTCTCCCTCTCTCTCTTCTTTCTGTCTCTGCTTGCAAATAAATAAATAAAAGTTAAACATATATAGGGATAAAATAGTAATAACTAGATAATGATATTAGAATAGCTATAAGAATAGACAATTAGATAATGCTATAAGAATATGAATTGAGGGCTAAGAAGCATATCAGTTGAAAGACTGTATGAAGACTTACATCAAACTTCTCATGACAGAACATTTTTCCCTAGGTAAGTATAGGGGATAAAGCAATTATGATATGTAGAATACTGAACAAGGACATGGAAAATATTTTCAATAGCAGTTTTTAAAAATGCAGAATACTTTTTGTCAATTAAATAAATCTTGAGCAAATGTAAGCAGCAAATTAAGGTCTATTTTTGGAACCGTGTTTCATTGAAGAACTGGAATAATTTTAAAAGTATTTCATTTTCAGATGCTGCAAGTGATTAGAATTTGGCAAAAACTGAATAGTAAATGGTTTTATATTGAAGTCTCAAGCAAGTGTATGAAATGCCAATCATATTTACCTGCTGACTGAAGGAGATGTATAAGTTACCCTCTAGACTTTCTGAGAGCAAACCTCACACTTCATTATCAGAATTAACTAGCATGTGCTTTTGTCTGAATAAAAATGTGTCTACAGGCTAAATAATATATCTACAAGCCAGCCATAGGGAAGTCCAAAGAATTTTTTAAGCAAAGCTTTGAATCCTTCAAAAAACATTTTGGAAATGCCCCATTTCTAGTACAAAACACAAGAACGATTGCAATTTGACATGTTTAAGAGCCAGATGACAGACCCAGTGGCAAACACTTACAATCCCAGCTCTTTGGGAGGCTAAAGCAGGAGAAGCATGAATTACAGGACACCCTTGGCTACATAATAAGACCCTTTATTAGAAAAAAAAGTTGGGCTGGAGAGATGGCTCAGCAGTTAAGGCGCTTGCATGCAAAGCCTAAGAACCCAAGTTCAATTCCCCAGTACCCATGTAAAGTTAGAAGCATAAGGTGATGCATGCAACTGGAGTTTGTTTGCAGCAGCTAGAGGCCTTGGTGTGTCCATCCTCCCCCTTTCATAAATAAATAAATAAAAAGTTAAACTTCCATGATACTTGAATTTCATATTTTCTTCAGAGTAGACCTTCTTGAGCAAATATATAAAAATCACAACAAACTAGTCATTAAAGTAAGCACATGATATAAACTAAATAAGATTCAAAACATCCAAAATCACAATGTTTCTTGACATCACTATTTTCAAAAACTCAATATTCATGAAATCATCTAACACCTATGGAGTATTTCCTTATCAGAACCACAGCTGAAAGGAATGTCTCTTTTATTTAGCAAGTTATTTCTATTTAATCATGTTTCCTTTCATATTTGCTCTTGGGTCTTCCCTTCCAATTTTCTCATGTCAAATAAAATATAATCTTCATAATTGCAGCAAAAAGATAATCCCATATAAAGCATTAAAGGCAGAAGGACTAAAGTAACCAGTCTTAATTAGTATTGTATGCTAGTGGGTAAAGGTGTTGATATTTGATTGTCCAGAGTATATCTTCCTCTCCTTAGGGAGAAATATGTATGGGGAAGACAAGGGAAATGACCAATTATTGCTTTTCAGCTTGAATTTCTGTGCAGATTACAAGAAAATAAGGATGACTAATAAGGAGCATTTGCTTGCTAATAGTCATGAAATTACATTCAATCGTAAGTGTTAAACTCACTTGAAAAAATTGTGCAGGGATACTCTTAGATCTGGACACACCATGCAGGTCTGTCGCTTCAAACTGTACAAACTGGAGGCGATTTTTGACCATCTCTTGTTTAATGAGCTTCATTCTAGAAGAAGGTTGAGGTGGGGTCAACATTTGGGTGCTGTCCACGAAGCAATCTATAAAATAAAGATTTGAAGTCACTAGAACAGAGTGAACAGAGAAGCAAGAGAAGACATAGTAAATCAGTCATTGTGATTATTAATAAAAGCATCCTACATCCTCCACTGTGTGGGTCATGATTATACTTGGTGTTGTAGTCAGCTTTCTATTTGCTGTGCAGAAAGAACCCAAACAAAAGCGGCTTGTGGAGGAATGGGTTTATTAGGTTTACAGACTCAAGGGGAGACTCCATCCTGGCAGGGAAAACGATGGCATGAGCAGAGGGGTGGACATCACCTCTGCCACAGCACTGCAATCATCGGCAGAAAGGTGTGCCAAACACTGACAAGGGAAAGCTAGCTTATCACCCCCATAAGCCCCCAACAACACAGCTCCAGAGAGGTTGTAAAACCCAAACTGCCATCAGCTGAGGATCTATCAATCAGAACAAATTCATTTGTTTGTGGTGGACACCTGGATCAAACCATGACACTTGGGGACTCACTCTCTGTCATAGTTACTTTGGTCATTGCTCTGGTCCTCCTTCTGGACCCACTTCCCCAGCAAGGATCTACCTCCTAAAGATTCCACAGCCTTTGCAAAAAGCACCACCAGCTGGGGACATTCAAGCCATAAAGTTCTCTTACCCTTACTTTTACCTGACTTTACGGAACTCCCAAGAACAGTGTCTAAGCACCCACCCTCCTTACAAATAAATCAATGAAATTGTTTATCAGCTAACACTAGTTAAATTAACATGTTTGTCTAAGAGCATAGCAATATTATATGGAGTCCTTGGTAGAAATCTCTGCTTATGAAATTGAACATAGTGCAATAAGCAGGCAGCACTGGAAACTGTCTGCATGTAGATGACTGCCATTGAAAACTTTACTGTGTTTATTTCCTTTTCATTTTTACCTTGTTTTTGTGAGGAGTCTGTGGTGTGTATGTGTGGTTGTGTGTGTGTGTGTGTGTATGCACATGTGTGTGCAGCTATGCATGCTCCATGTGCTGTGTGTGGAGGCCAGAGGAAGACACCAGGAGTCCTCTCTCACTCACACACCTCATTTCCCTCAGATACAGTCTTTCACTGAGCCTGAAGCTGACCATTTTTTCCATTAGACTGGCTGACCAGGGAGCCCAAGAGATCTCTAACTTTGGGGCTTTTTGAAATGACTGGTAATATGTAAATTGAAAGCGTCTATGTAACTGAAAGCAAAATTGTTTTTCATTTATTTCCTGTTTTATTGAAATAGTTTCTGGGTTCTTTTTTTTGTTCTTTCTTTTTTTTTTTTTGTTAAAGGGGCTTTATATCGTTGTAATAGCACTTGAATTAAGATGTCTACATCTCTAACAAATTTTAAGTTATTTAGGTAAAAATAGATAGCATGACTCTGGGCTGGTCAATTTTTAAATTGGAAACATAAGAAAATGTCCTTAACTAGACTTTTATAGGGTTTTTTCCAGGTAGGGACTGACCTGGAATTCACTACATAGTCTCAGGATGGCCTTGAATTTACAGAGATCCTCCTACCTCGCCCTTACAAGTGTTGGGATTAAAGGTGTGCACCACCAGGCCTGGCTTAAACTAGAATTTTAAGATAGTATGAATTTTCTAAAACTTTAAAGCTAGAAAAGACGTAGACGATAAAGGCTAATCTAATAAATTCATTAGCCGGGGCCCAAGTCACACTGTCAATGCCGAAATGGAAAGTAGCCCTGGTTTTCCTGCCTGCTGGTGCCTCTTGTTACTACAAAATGAATGAATGGTCTAAGGCACATAGAAGGACCAGGCACGTAGTCCGCATTGTCAATCATCTGTCAATCATCGACACAGCTTTCCCAGTGGTTCAGCACAAAGTACAGAAGTGATCTACTTCCTTTCCCATCTCTTCTTTCCCTGGCAACTTTCTCACTGATAAAATATTACATACTTCATGGGCTTGTTATGAGACTTAAACAAGCTATATAACAATAACTGACTGTCAGCAGCACGTAAGTGCTACTTAAATGCAACAAGTGAGTCCAATTACTCTAAATCAAGTAAATGGTACCACAATGATGCCTGCATCTGAACACCCATTCACCGGTCACATCACGGATGCAAAGTGTTACCTAAGCATCTGATTGCAAAATGTAAATAGGCATTAAAAGAAGCATAAAGATGGACAGTTTAAAAACACAGATTGAATAGATTTTAAATACATGAAGCTTGAGGAAAACAATTTACTGGTTCCACCTTTGCAAATAGCATAGAGATAACACCCTGTAACTGATATGTTTGGCTAGTCTGAGACTCCAGAGGCTTTATAACTACCTTCCACTTAGCACGAACAATTAAGTTGTAGCAATTACAATGTTGCATGCTAAATTAGTAGTTGCAATGTTTCCAGTTCCTTAGGTCTTCAGCCCAAGTTGGATAATGCTGCTTCAATAAAATAAAATTGATAAGCATTTTAAAATATGGACATTTTCAAATAATTAGTACTGTAAATATAATAGGCAATTATGTTTAAATAATAAATAAGGCATTTTCTATAAAAGAAAATATATTTTGTTCACCAAGTAATCTTACTAATTATTTTCTTTATCTGTATCTCTTAAATTTTCTACAATAAATAAAGATTTATTATTTGTCTTCCTTTGTAAATTTTTTAAGTTAGCATGGAAAGAAATGAACGGTATGTGAGTGTGTGTGTGATTAAGCTTTGTTATAATTCATCCCCTACCTCTGTCAACCCCACCTCCTCCTGCCAAAGAGTTTCCCCTGTATTATTTTTAGATAAAAAGATTCATCCATGTATACGCATCTACTCAAGATACATTTATTTCATCACCACCTATTCTTTACATTGCTTGGTATGCCTTTGAAGTGGTCAGAAAAAAAATCTCTGACTTTTACTGAGTGATGAAACCATCGGCAATCAACCACCCAACAAATACAAAGGTGAGATAATTTCACAAGACAAGGTTTTGATTTTAAAAACCACAGCAAAAATCACCTGGAGGCAGTACAACCTGATTGACTAGACAGCGCCACCTCCTGACCGATTGGAAGCTCGACGATTGCACTACAAGGAAATTTATTTCCTCAGTCCACTTTTCTTCTGAGGACTCTCCCTGACTCACAGTTAATGATCTTCCTCCCAGTATCTCCTCGTGGTCTTCCCTGGGTGAGAATCCCTGTCTCAACATCTTAACACAGATATGTAGGAAAGGGCCCATCCTACTGACTTCATTCAAACTTAATGACTTTTTAAAGGTCCTGTCTACAAAATCAGTCCCATTGAGGCACTAAGGGTTAGAATGACACCATAATCATTTTGTAGTCACAGTTCAGATAACTGCATTACCCTGTTTCCATTGTCTTCAGAATCCTCCCTGCCTTCTGCGTCTCATAAACACATGTTGACATGTTACATCCTTCTTTTGCAGATCAGCACCATGAGAGAGAGGGTTGATTGTCAGCTGGACTGGATCAGGAAGCAACTAAGAGACGTGCCTCAGTGGGTCTGTGAGGGTATATTTAGGAAAGATTCACTGAGGGAGGAAGTCCCTCCCTCACGTGAGCGGCCCCTCCTGTGGTGGCCCAGATAGAAAGAGGTTTGAAGGAAAAGCATTGATGCTCGCTTGCCTGCCTTCACTTCTTGCTGCTGAGTATGTGTTTCCCCCTGTTAGTGCCATCCTTCCCTGCATCAGAACCCAGCTTCTTCAGCCTTACAGTGTGCAGTGCAGACCAGTTCTCCAGGTATCCCATGGGCCTCTGGTACCAGATTGGGACTGCTGAGCCATCAGCCTGGTAGACTGAGTAGCTAGTGGGCTCTCAGGGTCTCCAGCTTGCAGACAGCCATGGCGAGGCTGCCTAGGCTATATGGTGTAAGTCAATCTAATAAACTCCTTATGATATATATACATATATATGTATATATATATATATCAGAACTAAGACTTCTGTATAGTCAGGGTTCTATTGGTTCTGTTCCTCTACAAAACCCTGACCATACAGGGTTAATTATGCCTGCTTTCTTAGCCTCAATAACTATATCAGGGGCTGGTCATGATAGGCATTCAATAAAGATTATTTTAATAAATAAGTATGTGAGTGACTATAGAATAAATAAATTATTCATCCTGCATGATTTGACCTTGCCTAATTAATAAGTTAAAATATGGCATCATATATTTTAATATACATCTGTCATGGTTTGATCCAGGTGTCCCCCACAAACAAATGAATGTGTTCTGAATGACCGATCCTCAGCTGATGGCATTTTTGGTTTTACAACCTTGCTGAAGCTGTGTTGTTGGGGGCGGGCTTATGGGGTTATAAGCCAGCTTCCCCTTGCCAGTGTTTGGCACACCTTCCTGCCACTGTTTCAAGTGCTGTGGTGGAGGTGATGCCCACCCCTTTGCTCATGCCATCATTTTCCCTGCCATGATGGAGTCTCCCCTCAAGTCCATAAACCCATTCTTCCACAAGCTGCTTTTGCTTGGGTTCTTTCTGCGCAGCAACTAGAATGCTGACTGTAACCATATCCTTAGTATCAATTTTTTTCATTTAAATGTTCATTTTGTTTACAAATATGAGAACCCTACCCAATATAGTTTCATTTTCAGAGCATCAACTAATCTTGCTGTGCCATTGTCTGAATTTCTTTTCTTCAAATAAATCATACTTGTTACTTACAATTAAACCTTTCGGTCAGCCTTCCCCAGCTGTACATGATGAATAGCAGGGAGATAATTGCCAGTTCAGGGGCTCATTTGTTTTTCTTACAGTGTGATTCCTGGGAGGTGTTCTCCATCCTATCCCCTCAAAGGACTCATAAATTAAATCAATGTGTGTTTATGGAGGAAGTTTTACTGCTCTGTTTGGGGGAGGATAAGAAAACATTAAAGAAATAAAACCTCAGTGTTCTCTATCAACAGGTCTTGGAGAAATGTTATCTGGAATCGGTAACAGTTCCTTTCATTGGCCTGGAACCACTTAGACTAGACTGGCTGGGCAGCAAGCCAGGGAGCTTCAGGAATCCTCTGGGAATCTACTTGTGGGTCATCACACCCAGAATTATACATGGGTGCTAGGGATCAAACTCAGGTCCTCATGATTGCAAGGCAACGCTTCAATGGCTAAGTTATCCCCTCAACCACTCTTACACTTATTTAGGGAGTTGATTTTGATATTTACTTTTGAAATGATATATTGTCCTAATCCCTGAAAATTTAGAATATTGAAATGAGGTGTTTATAGACCTTACAATGGAAAATAATCCTGCATTATTATCAAGAGAAAGCCTTAAAAGCAGTTTCTTCATATGGAAGGAGATTAGAGGTGTGAAATAAGGGAAATCCAGACAAATGCCAAATATAAGAGGCATTGGAGCCCCTCAGGTATAGAACTAGAAATATGATTCTGCAAGGAAAGGACCAGCTGATAGCCCGCAAGGAAGCACAGACCTCAATTCTACTGGGGCTGAGTTCTCCCCATCTAATGAATGAACTTGAACATGGGGGAAGTGATTTATCCCAAGTCTCCAGAGCTGGAGAGTTCACTCCTTGATTTCAGATGCAAAGCCTACAGCAGAGAAGCCTGCTGAGCCAACAACACTTCTGACATAAGAAACTATGAGGTGTGACATTTATGACATTTTTGTTATGGTAGCAATAGGTACATATGGAGCCACGTAGCACTCACTCACCATCACGAGTTTTTCCGTTTGTCTACCACCATCATCATCCAAGAGAGAGGCTTGCTTTG
This sequence comes from Zapus hudsonius, assembly GCA_004024765.1. Classification (NCBI taxonomy): domain Eukaryota; kingdom Metazoa; phylum Chordata; class Mammalia; order Rodentia; family Dipodidae; genus Zapus; species Zapus hudsonius. Next base: position 29,194 of record PVHP010002691.1, read on the forward strand.
ACTCCTGTCCCCCAGAATGTCATCACAAAATCCATGGATTGATCTGCTTTACAAGATGGTCGGTGTTCTGTGCTATGCCAAGAAGTCAGTGTCCTCGAGGGTAGAGACCTTGAGTCACATTTACCCCCAGAAAGGCTGGAACCCGAGTTCAGCACATAGTCTTTGAAGGGTGGTGTCCCAATAAAGACTCAAGTGAGCTTCCTGAGTTAGCAAAGCCAACTATAAGTGAATGGGACTGTCTGCGATTTCCATGGTGGGGAACAAGTAGACATGACATCCTATGTATAGTATTTTCCTGGTCTTTTCCCATGTATAATTTCAATCTAGCTCTTATTATTATAATAAATAGTGACATTGAAAATAACAGCTTTCAGTGAATCCCTCTAGCAAATAAGATTGGGGAACTCCAAACTAACAGTGAGTAACTCCAAAACTTGTTACTGATGAAGCTATTCCTCTAATTCACAGCCTGTTATATCTCACTTTCCAAACCTTATGTGTTCACTTTGTCTTTATACATTGCTTCAGACAATGAATGCCTCTTTTTAACTGTTTTCTGATACTTGTATCCAAGAGAGTTTTAACCAATACACTCATACCAAAATAGTTATGTCAGCAACCCAGATACTTAGAATAATAGAATTTCACTTTTAGAATTGACTGTACCCCTCGGTTCTCCAGATCACGATCTGGAAAGCTAAAGAACACTGAAGAGCACTTTATAAGTTATTGATGCAGGCTCTCTTCTGTTCTGACTTTGAGGCTAGCAGTCCTCAGCCAGCATCACATCCTTTCGAATCCAAACACAAACTTGGAGTCAGTGAGTAGAAGTATATACCATTTCTTCTAGAATCTTTCCAGGCAGGTCATTCCTTACCAGAGTTGGGGTTGAACTCAGCACTGGCTGGTGTTTTAGGAGTGGGTAGTCTCATCACTGTGCTCTCATCCTGGGAGTCCTGGTCACTTAGGGACAGAGGAGGTCCAGCTGAGTCATGTTTGCTCACATCTGCCAGCTCAGGGCACAGCATATTGTTTTTCACCTTCTCTGTGGTAATAAGGAAACATAGCAAAATGATCAGCATTTTTAACTGTCTTTTAATATAATATGGAAAGGAATGCTTGAGAAAATAATGTGTTTGTAGGCAGTGACATACCAAGTGAGAGACAGTGGGTGCACTTGCCCTAGTTGCAGGCCATAAAGAAGTATACTATCTATAGAGAATTCCCAAACAATAATAAAATCTACTGAAAGTCTCTCACACACATAGTCCTCAATCCCCATGGCACACCAGCAATCCCACTAAGGAAGGCACACAGTGGAATGGGGGCAGGGAGGAGGGAAATGGAGGTACCAACATGTGACTTGTTCATACAAAGTTTGTACTTAATAACAGTTATTATTATTGATAAGTCTGCTTTGTGTTGTCATCGTGTCCTGACAATTCCAACTGCCTCTTTCTTAGCACATTACTCCTTCTAGAACTGTTCTTATCCAAACTGACCACAACTTCAAGCACTATTTCAGTTCTTTGAGTCATGGAGTTTCAACATGTCCGTATAAACCAGTTCTACATTTTCTTGTGGCCTCTTAAATCCTCAGTGATACTTTTTGCATTTATTTTTCTTACTGTTATGCCTCTGTTACACACACTCTCTCATCCTTCTCATTTACTTTAAATTCCTTATATTGCTTTAAATTCTAAAGATTTTGGTTGGTTGTTTTTATGTATTTAAATTGCAAGCTTACATACTCCATCCATTTAACTTTATTGACCTGTTGCTTCTCATGAAGAAGAAAATAAAATGTTTTATAAAAATGAACACAAGGTAGAAATCACTATTGTCCACACCAGTTTTGAATGATTACAGTAGTCACATACCATTTGAATCAGATGTATTCATTTCTCCCATCTCAGTTAAGCAAAGATGTGGCTTGGTGGCTTTCTTTCTTGTCCTTCTTAATTTATTCATCGTGCTTCCTTCAGTCTCATTACCCTCATCCTTTTCTGTGTCCTGTAATAATTAATAACAAAGACCCCAATAGCATAACAAGCAAACAATTGAATTTGGATGCCAGAAGGATATGACAGTTGGGTGGCTAGATTTTGAAGTGAACAGAAGACACTCCTGATAGGAAATATATTTGAATGACTCAAACAGGCTGAGTTTTTCTCCATCTCATTTTTATATGTGTTATATAAATCATAATTTAATAATTTGTCTAATTATCCAACATTTCACTTTAGCATATTTTAAATTGTTTATTCCTGAATGATTTTATGATTCATTTTATTGAAAAATATTTTATGATTTCTTGTTTTCTGGGATCTAACATTTTTGACCATAAGCATCTGAAAAAAAAATGTGTTCTCTTTTCTCTTTTTACTTACCCTCCCTCATCCTTCCTGCATCAATATTTACTTTGCTTCAAAAAATGCTTATTTTGTGACAGATTTCTTCTGGAATTTTACTGTTAGTTCATATGAATACTGGGTTCCATTGTGACATTTTCATGCATGCTTATAGCATATATCATATCCCCAGTTCCCCTTCTTGTCCTTCCTCCCTCTTGTCCTGTGACTGGTTTTTAACGTTTTATAAAAGTCTTAACCTGCTGTATTTAATCCCAGCACTTGGGAGACAGAGGTAGGAGGGTAATTGTGGGTTTTAGGCCAGCCTGAGACTGCATAGTGAATACCAGGTCTGCATGGGCTAGAGTGAGACCCTACCTTGAAAAGCTAATAAATAAATAAATAAAAATCTTAGACTTGGGAAAATCTATAATACATTTAAAACAAAATTGCAAAGCCAATGGGCATTCATTTGCAAACACCAGAGACCCTGCCATCCACACCCCACACACATGTGCAAATAAATAGATGATGATGATAGATAGATAGATGATAGATAGATAAATAAATATTTTCAAAGTCAGCAGCCCAATCCCAAAGATACTTCATTTCAAAAACATTCATCTGCCCTAGCATAAACTAACCAAAACAGAAAGTTTTATGACAAAAACAAGGGCAATTTACCCACAAATCCCCCCCCCCAAATAACACAGGCTGTAGCCAAGCCCACCAGACCTAGATGGTAAGACCCTGTTGCTAAAGACTCCACATGCTTGGGCTGCAGATCATTGAGAAATCAAGCTGGAGCTAAGCTGGAGCCTCTTCCCTGATGACTAGCTGTAAGGATGCTGGAATGGATGTAGTCTGCTGGGGGAGAAACGTCAAGTCTTAACCAACAATGCATCCTGCAAGCTAGACACCTGGCCATCCAGGCAAGATGTGCCCAAGAATGCAATAGTGGCAGGTGTGCCATAGGATAAGCAATCAATCTCTGGTTGGAGCTGAGGTCTGCTCTATGGGAGGGAATTTGGGCCTGTTCTGAAATCCTAGTCAAAATCCTATGGCTGGGAATGTCTTATATGCCCTACTGGGGGAAGTTACTACTGTTGTTAAGCTAACTATTATATCCAATAATTTGCCCTCTTAAAATGCATGCATATGCCCATATATTAGTTATGTTCTCACTTTTAGTTAGAGAAGCTTCCCTTCAGATGACAGTAACTACTCAGGAGATCCAAAACTCCTCAATGTGCAGAGAAGTGGTGATTCAGTGCTTGATACTAAATGAGACATCTCCATCACATGCTCCAAGGTTCTGGGACCATTGTAGAAGAGGTAGCAGGAAAGAATGTAAGAGACAAAGAATGGTGGGGGGAGTGCTTTCTAACCCAGACTTATAGACACAAAGTGGCTGTTGCATTGATGACCTCACAGTAGCTATCATTACCTACACAAGATCTGCATGACATTGTCCCCATCAACATGTATGATGGATGATGGAAGGCCAAAAAATCACATCAAAAATAGACGAGGAACTAGTTGAAAAGAAGGTGCTCAGTGAAAAGGGAATGGGGAAAAAGGACAAAAGAAAACAATGGGAGGGGATAATGGTCATACATGTATAAAAATTGTTAAGAAAACTGTTTTAAAAATTCAGCTACCCTCATGTAAATCCACCAAAGGGAAAGTTGTATTTTTAAAACAAAGACAATGGATCTTTTATTTAGGTACTAACTTCAGAAATTCACAAAGCTGTGGCATAGGCATCCTAGTAACATTTTTTTCTTGTTGTAAAAGGAAGCAAGTGGTCCCACATCCTTTGGTGTTCTTTCATGTAGAAAGGAGATTAGAATAGAGGCACTGCTATTAGCTGAGACAAAGTCACTGTACCCCGGGCTGGTCCAACTCTAATGTAATCTTTTGTTTCTCTTAATCTTTCATTTGCACTTAGCAATATTGTGAATGATGATTCAATAAAAATCCTAATAACCAAGATTCATAAATGTTGAGCTCTACTTCCACCTTCCCAGGAAGTAGTAAGTTCTGGAGCCTTGCTTCTCTCATCTCTAGATAGTTACATAAATATATAATCATATGAACACATTTTAAAATCATTTTCATGACCAAACAATATTCCATACCTCACCTGATATTCGCAGTAACATCAGGGGAACATTTATTATTGCCTAAATCTTTGTCACAGGCCCATGGAGTTAGGTAGTTTGTTCAAGGTCATTAAAAGAGATAAGGAAGAGTCCAAACCTTAGTTATTTGGGGTACATTCCACATCATCATAACCAAACAGTTGACCTAAATTAAATTCCATTTCTATTACATAATATTATCCGTACAATGCATCAGGCCTGATGAACTTCCTTATTATAGATTCTCTTTCAGCTACATTTTATATAGGATTTTTTGCTGCATAAGTGTTAAAACCATCTTTGTTCATGTTACCAAGAGCTTTCCTTCCTCAATCCAAAGAGTGAGGATGTAACCTAGTATGAATAAGACAAAATCAATAACTGATATACAAAGAGTCCTTCAATCTAGTCCAAGCATTCACATGCTTTCAGGGATATGAAAGGCTTTGATAAAGTGGGGAAAGAGATATGCTTAGCTCATCCTTATCTCATTCTAGGTGAGGGAGGGCAAATGCAAACACCAGGCAGATAATCAAGAGACACAGTGGGTAGGCTGCTGAACAGAGCTCACATTCCCTCCAGAAGGAGTCAACACTGATTCCACAACTGTCTGTCAAAATATTGATCTAGAGCTGTCAGTTCTACATATTTCCAAATTCCAGATATATTGATTTTTTTCATTATATTTAGCATTAAAAATAATTAACTTTGTGTTGGCGAGATATCTCAGCAGTTAGGGTGTGTGGTACTCTGCTAATGAGGCATGGAGGAAGTAAGGTTTCTGCTGAGTCTGGCAGGCTCTGGGAACAGTCTCCTTCTGAAGGAAGTCGAGGCAAATTCCGGGGGCCCCTGTAAATCTTAGCAATCCTGAAAACTCCAAAGCCCCTAGGCAGGCCACAAGATAAGAAGCAGATCAAAGCTTAACTTATTCTAACTGCAATAAGGTTTTATTTCCTCTGCTAACATCACCATTTTCTCACAGACCCAGCCTGGCTGCATATCCGAGCCGGATGAGAGCATAGTAGCCTTTGTTCCTGACACACCTGTGCCCCCAGGAGGCAGGGGGGATGGCTGTAGGCCCTAAATCCTGTTTACAAGTGCTAATAGGTTTTGCTCCTGCTGCCTGAGTTTTCGTGGCTGTGTTCCTGTTTGTGTAGGAGATAGGGCAATGCTACCCATCCCTAGATTGTATATAAAGTTGGATGTGAAAATAAAGTTTGAGATCTGCCCACTGCCGCTGTCTCCCGAGAGTCGCATCTCTCGCCGGCTCACGGCTATTCCAAGCCTCTGCTCACCCAGTTCCCGTGGGTGAACAGGGGGTTGATGTGCGCTGCAACCCCCTAAGTAACCCACGGACCCAGAAGGGTGCTTGCAAGCAAACCCTAACAACCCAGGTTTGATTCCTTACTACCCACATAAAGACAGATGCACAAAGTGGCTGATGAGCAGACTGTCTCAGGAAGATGAATGGAATTTTAGGCAATGTGAGGATTCTCCAGGAGCGGGGGCGGGGAAGGTGGGCAACAAACTCTTCCTTGGATTCTATAGTACATTCTTATTATTAAACATGTAAAATAATTTTATAAGTTGAGTTTTTCAACAGCCAAGGAAACTAGGCTATGCATGTACAGAAGAGGGGATACTTGAGCCAAAGATAAGAGATGTGAGTTAAGCCAGTAGCAAGAACCACAGACATAAGCACAGCCTGCATGTAATTTCAGTTGATTGCATGACATAAATATGCAAATATAATGCATCTTAATTCAGTCTCAAAATGCTACAACACTTGATCTTTTCACATTTCTACCAAAGCAATGCTTCCCACTTCAGAAAAGTTTCTGCTAGCCTGCCATCAGACATTTCCTTCATCCAGTGGACTCACAGTAAAGGTGCTGCCCTCCAGGGCATTTCCACAATTCTTCCTTTTCCCATCATCACAGTGTCCATCTTATATGTGTGATCTTATATGATACGTATGTGTAATCTCAGTTGTCAGTTTGACAGGATTTCGAATCACCTTGGAAGAATTGCTAGGTATGCCTGTGAAGGTTTTCCTAGATGAGGTTAGGTGAGGTGTGAAGACCCAGCCCAAAGGTGGGTGGTGCATTCCATGGGCAGGGGTCCTAGACTGAATTAAAAGGAACAACGTCTTGTGTCATGTAAACAATTGCTTCACTGTCCTACCACCATGGCTTCTTCACCATGAGGGGCAGTGTCCCCTGAACTCTCAGCTGAAATCACCCCTTCTTCCTTAGGTTGCTTCTCTCAGGTATTTTACCACAGCAATGAGAAAGGGAGCTAATAACATATAGCTTACTGAATGTGTAATGATCAATTTCAATTCACTGTCTTAATCAAATTAACTAAAGGAGGCTTAACCTAATGGAATTCTGTCAAGCATTTAATTTAGACTGTAATTTAACCTAAAAAAATTCCTTCCAATATATTAACCAGTGTTATTTAGATTCTAAATATCACTAGTTTTATTCATTTACTTTTAATTTTCTCTAACAGTTACCATTTTCATGTCAATACTTTAAAAATCTTGATTTTGACCCCTATATAATAGTCATGGTTTGAGGTACAATCATTAATGCATTTATCAAACACTCTGGTGTTGTTAATGATGGAGCGCATATAAAAGTAAGTTAAAAATGATGATCACCGAGTTTTAACCTCTGCTAGAAATAATGGAAAAATAGATCAATGACTATCAAATTTATAAGAATTTGTCAACAAGAAAAGGCTATGTCTCTAGTTACCTTAAAATGAATTCTTTGATGAAAAGGGCAGAAAATGCACAAAAAAATTACTGAAGGAATATTGTCAACGGTACATCACATAGTAATCTAAAAGTATGAATTCTTGTTAATCCAATATTCCTACTCTGACAACTTGATCAAGTAACCTTAAAATGTACAGTCATGATTGCCCATCACCACATTCACTTTAACAGTGCAAACTTGAAAGCATCCTAGAGCAAAAATAAGCAATTAAGTATATTATGGTAATTCTTTTCAATGAGTTTACTGTTTAAAAATAAGTGCTTTACTTTACAAGTGATTTACAAAGAGGCTACTGACAATAGAATCTAGCCAATTCAGAAATGTGTATCTCAGTGAACCTATATTGATCTCACTCTCCGATGGAGATTCTGTTTGTGTTTTTCAGAAGGCAGTGAGATGTGACTCTTCCAACCCTACCAACAGGGAAGAGGGGATTTGGGGAACTGGGGATACCAACACATTATTTGCTCATTCAATGTATCTTATTATGGATAATAAAGAAAAAATAAGCGCTTTAGGTCTGGAGAGATGGCTCAGCAGCTAAGGCACTTGCCTGCAAGGCCTGACGACCCAGGTTCGATTCCCAGTACCTAAATAAATCTGAAGCTCGTCTGCAGAGCCTAGAGGGTCTGGTGCACCCATTCTCTCTGTCTCTCTTCTCTGTATCACACTCAGCTTGCAAATAACTAAATAAAAATAAAATTTACAAAAAAAAAACTGCTGACCCTTAACCTCTCCCCTTCAAACTATCCTCCTGCAGGAAGGAATACCTTCTACTAGTCTCTTTCTCCAGGAACCCTCCAGGAGTTCAGTATTTTCTATCTCATCAGCCCCTGGACTCCTGACCTGCAGCCGTCCTTAGATGCTCAGGTGTCAGACATGAACATAACTCCTCCTTCAGAGGAGGTTATAATGCTGACACACACACATGTGTACACACGCACTTATGCCCAGCCCCAACACACACAGTGCCTGGGAAATGCCAACCTTCCATGGACCTTGAGCCTATGGATACCACCCACCTTCCAAAGCTGTCATCTCCACCTCCAGTTCAGAGGCCAACTGGAACTTGCCAATTTCCTATTGGAGCTGCCCCTCCAACCACTGGATGGATAATTGGGCAGCAATATGACATGGGTCCTTGAGAGGAGGTCATCCACCTCAGCATCAGGTGCTGGACCCTGTCACCAGCAACTCAGTCTCCCACTGGCAGCACAAGGCAACTCCAATTTGCAGGTAGGACATCAGCTTGTGTCCTTGGCACACCTGTCACCATCCAATGGGCTGGTGGAAAGCACCCTCATGTTTTACACATTGTTGCACCCATTACTGGCCTCACATCTGAAACAGCATTGTATCTTTGTACCTAAGATCACCTAGCCTAAGTAGGAATGAGTAGATATTGTCTTCTCAGTGAATACATGGATAAGTAACAATCAAGGCTCCCACCTGGGTGCGTGAGACCAGAAGGAACAATACCTCCCCTTCAAGGTGGATTATAAATGACATTTGGGGTATTATGCAGACCTGACAGGAGCCCAATAGGTTAATAGTATTCAATCAGTTTTTCTGGATAAAATATGACATGAACGCTATAGTGGTTTGATTCAGGTGTTCCCCATAATCTTAATGTGTTCTGAATGCTTGATCCCCAGCTGATGGCAGCTTGGATATTGGAATTTTGTTGGAGCTGTGATGTTGGAGGCAGGCTTATAGCCAGCTTCCCTTTGCCAGATTTTGGCACACCTTCCTGCCGATGTTTGCAGTGCTGTGGCAGAGGTGATGTCCACATCAGTTCATGCCATCATTTTCCCTACCATGATGGAGCTTCCCCTCAAGTCTGTAAGCCAAAATAAAACCATTCCTCCCATCAATACCTTTGGTTGGATTATCTGTGACAGCAATAAGAAGTTGACCACAATAAACTTCAGAAAAATTTTCTCTAAAAAGGCTTTGAGGAAGAAAACCCAATGTGATTCTTATTTTTTAAGGGTTTTGCTAAAATAGTGAGAGCTGGTGCAGAAAGTACAGCTTTCTCACAGAATGAGGTAGTATATGAAGCCTAATCCAAGAAGTTCAGAGTGGGACACCTAACAATGAGTTGTTGGCCAGGGAGGCCCAAATGACCCAAAACTCTATAGGCTATTGTCAATACTCTGTGATGCCTACCAGAAGTACATTGTAAGACGTTAATGCTGAAGATTCTTCATGCTTGGGCTGCAGATAATTGATAAATCAAGCTGGAGCTGAGTTGGAAGCCTTCTCCCTGGTTACTGGTGGTCAGGATGCTGGAAAGGGCTGTGCAACATGCAGGCTTTGGAGGGAGGGAAGTAACCAATGGCCTTAACCAGCACTGGACCCTACAAGCTGTATAGATGGCCAGATTGGCCAAACATGCCAATTGGTGTAATGGTGACATATCTGTTTGGGATGAATCCAACAGCTCTCTGTTTGGACTGGAGAGGTCTGCTGCACAGAAGGGAATTCATGCCTGGTACTGAAAGCTTAGTCAAAAGCCTATGGCTTGGGAAGTCTGAAGCCCTGAAGGAGGGAGGAAGCTTAATCAAAATTAAAGACGTTATGAATAATCCGTATGGAAATGTATACTTCTTCATTAGCTAAATAATATATATGTTTTTTTTTTAAAAAAAAAGAAATTTGGGGCAGAAATACCCTGTGGAGGTGGGTACTGGTATCCCCAGAAGCCATAAATTTTTACAAGAAAATTTCAGTGCCAGGGTTGGGATATCTTGCAGTGGTCAAGTTGGTCAAGGAGTGTGCTGAGGCCACCAAAACATTACAGGCCATTGCTAAGGCTCTTGTTTTCCCACCAGAACTACATGATAAGATCCTACTGATGAAGACTCTACATACTTCAGCTGCGGGTCACTGAGAAATCAAGCTGGAGCAGAGCTGAAAGCCTCCTCCCTGCTGAATAGCTGTCAGAATACTGGAGGGACCTATGCTAAGCAGCCTATTTGAGGGAGAAAAGTCATCAATGTTATCAACTAGTAGTAGACCCTGAAAGCTTTATGGCTGATCAGCCAGGCCAAATGTACCAACTGGTGCAATGTTAGCGTGTCTGTTACAGGGGAAACCATGTCTCTGATTAGACTGAAGACCCACTCACTCTATGGGAGGGAATTTATGCCTGGTACTGGAAACCTAATCAGAAGCCCATGGCTGGCAAAGTCATAAGCTCTAAGGGGAAAACTACTATTATTGTCTGGATAAACGGATATATTATGCCCACCAAACTGTCCATTAAGTGCTCGTGTTTATGCCCATATATTAACACTACTCTTACTTTTGGTTAGAGAAGCTTCTCTTTTCAGATGGTGTCAACCATTAAGGAGACTCAAAATCCTGGGAAGAGATAGGGAAGTGTTCAGTACTAAGTGAGATATCTCTATCAGACTTCCAAGGCTCAGGGGTCATTACAGAAAAGGTAGGGTAAAGAATTTAAGAGCCAAAAGAAGGAGAGGAGTGCTTTGCAATCTGTCTTCCAGACACAAAGTGGCCATGGTATTCATGACCTCGCGGGAGCTTATGTGAGACCTGCATAACGAAAGGGGTTGACATCAAATGAGAAGAGAGAATAGTTGGAAAGAAGGGACTTGGTGGAGGGAGAATTCAGGAGGGGTGAGAAGGAGGGTTGTGGGAAGGAATTATGATCATGTTTTCTTCTCTATATTATTGAGATTGTCAATAATATGTTTTTAAAAATCTTCATTTTTCTAAGCTTAATCATAGCTTACTTTCAAATCTACACTTCATTCTTCCAAAATGTTAGAAATGCAAGACTACACCAAGGAGGGCCCCCAGTGGGTTGGGGACAGGAAGAAGGGAAATGTGGGTATCAGCACAAGAATTGCTCATACAATGTATCTAATTATTGACAATAAAAATGTTTAAAAAAAGAGAAATGCAAGACTAAAAGCTGGATACATGCATGTTAAGAAATGAGGAGAAATTCTACATGTTAATAAATGGTTACTTTTATACATTCTAGGCTCAATGAGTGGCTATCACTATTTAATATGCAATGTATCTCAAGCATAATTCACAAACACTTTTCATCTTTAGTCATTTAACCTGAAAGAATTATTAGAATATGACACGAGCTTTGAGAAGCTCAAAGATTATCCCTAAGTAATAACTAAAAACAGAATAAACATTTTATAGCATACCTGGTTTCTAAAAGTTGAAACTTAATGAAGTTGTTTTAAGTGATTATCCAAACTAAGCAAGCTTTCCTAAGTAGAAATTCTGAATTGTTTATAAATTCACTATACATACAGATGAAAGTTTCTTCAAAGCAGACATAACAAGTACAGCCACGTCCCCTCATTCCTGCAGATGCTCAGATAATTTACCTGCTCTCATAAAAACCTTAGTTGTCAGTAGTTTGGTAAATAATATTCTAATTATTAGTTTCATACCTCCTGCAGAAGGTCCCCTTCATCATTCATCTCAACCCTTTTTTTAAAGTCAGCTTTGGAGACCACAACCTCTATAGCAATGCTTTCAACATGTATTTATATGTACACTTCCAAAAAAGCCTGCACATGATGAATTCCATGCAGACTTTTTCCAGAGGGATCTGTAAGATAATGAAAGATACACATCAGGCTCTGGAATTTCAAGCCCAAGTACAGTGTGCCAGAAACTCTCTAGAAGAGTCACATGGCAAACGCTCCTTTATGCCTGACTCCCTGAAAACAAAGGCACACAAAGCTTAAAACTCATTGGCTAACAGTTTTTCCCACCAACACACAGGACCACTGTGGTTGTATAAAATTGTATTCTGGAATGAGAACTATTGTTCTACTTAGATGGTAAAACATTTGTTAGACCGCTATGCTGCCAAAGCCCACAGACAAAAATGTCCATGGAACAATCCAGCTACAAGTGACCTAGATTTTTACCAATAGTAAGATAGACTCATTTGTAACTCATATTTTTTATATTTATTTCTGGGTCCCCTCCTGCCTCCAAATTATTCTGGTCCTTCATTCCCTTAGCTTTTCTTTCTCCAAATATCAGCTTCTGAAAATTCCCAGGTCATCATCACCATTGTCCACAATGAGCTTAAAATTACTCCACGGGCTGCCTGCCCCACAGGGTTCCTAACTCGTCAGAGTCGGTGTGGAATGCATTCTTTTTTTTTTTATTGTCCATAATGAGTTACAATATTTAGTGGGCAAACAATGAGTTGTTATCCCCAATTACCCACTTCCCTCCCCTCCCCAATCCGCTGAATAACCTCCTCCTCCATGGGTCGTCTGCATTCTTGACACTGGTTAAGGGAGGTTGAAATCAAATTTCACCCCCAACTGCAACTGCAGGGACAGTTGCTGGGGACAATGATGAAGAATCTCATCTAAATCAAACCAAACCCCGCTAAGCACTTTGAGTGTGTGAATATACAGCCTTCATAGCTGATCACTTCTATCACAGTCTACTGGCCACAAGAAGCCTGGCCAGCCAGTCAGGCCTGACTCTGATTTCCAAGGCTCATTCCCCAATGACAATGAAAATTGTTTCTCTTCTTCACAGGGTCTATTTGGAGGCCTGCTTCTGATGTGTCTGCTCAGTGCTCCCCACCCTGCACCCAGACCTGACTTCAGAGCATCTTGTGATGGGCATCCCAGCATGCGATTACAGACTCCTAGGAAACTGTCCATCCCTCCTCGTGACTGGCTTGTTTGGTGGAGCTCTCAGCTAAGGTGTTGAATTTCCATGATGCCTTGTAGCAATTCCCTGAGGACTATTTCTGTCTATGCTCAAAACTAGTTCAGCTTCCAGAGTAAGCCATGTGCCATAATTCTAGTGATAATTTTTTTAAATTCTGAATTGCTTCTATTTGTCAGTGACAAGAGCTATCCAATGTAGTTTATATATTAGAATTTGTTAAGAAAAAAATCCTTTTGTTATGGAATTACCACAAATTTCCTCCTGGTAATTTTCACTATCATTTATTTCATTTCATCTTTTTTTCCTCTCGTGTAGTGATAATATCTACTCCTCAACGTGTACCCATGAGTTTCCTCTGTCCTTTCCTGAACCCTTTATTTATGTCCATTAAAAAATGTATCCTACTTTAAACTTTCATGTACTGGGCTTGAGAGATGACTAAATGGTTAAAGGTACTTGCTTGCAAAAACTAATCTGCCACGGTTCAAGTCCCCAGCACCCATGTAAAGCCAGGTGCACAAAGGCTCATACATCTTGAGTTCATTTGTAGCAGCTGGAAGCTTTTGTGTGCCTATTCTCTCTCTCCCTCTCTTTCTCTCAGTTATTTTAGTTATATCTTCTTATTAGCATATATATTAGCATAACCAAGATGCTCAGTATCATGTGTTACTAGAGAAAACCCCTTAAAACCAGGATGCATTAGATATTCTCCCCCACCATGGCTCTTACAATCTTTCCATCACCTCTTCTGCAAATTTCCTTGAGTCATGGTGGGTGAGTTTTTGCTAAATTGTTGAACTCTTAAGAGTCTCTGGATTTGTGTTTTGGACTATTTTGGGCATCCTTGGTGTCTATGTCCATTATCCTTCCATAGGATATCTGCCTTGCTGTAGGAATAGCTCTTTTGCTCATTATGCCACTTTCTTAAAGATGTTGTTAGGGCTCTACATGGTGGGTAACGGGTGGTTCGCCTCCTGCTTGGGTGTCCCCCATCATCTCAGGTCCTATTTGGTGGAATTCAGTTGTCCACAATTCTTATAAATAAAATAAACTTGCATATAGTATTTTACAGAGACAACATGAAATTTTGTTCCCTGAAAGTTTTTTTTTTCTACAATTGAATCATCATTTTTTTTTGTTTTTATGTTTGTGTAATCAACTCTACCTTTTCTTTTCTTTGCCTTTCCACTTACTTATCTTTGTCTCTCAATCTTACAATTTTCAATATCTTCTCACTTCCACACTATCTTACTTTTCTTTCCTCCTTTATCATTAAAATTGTTTATTCTCTGTTCTTATTTTCAAAACTGGATATATAAAACCTTTTTCTATTTCTTTCCTAAAATTTAAAGACTAAATTGTGCTAATTTGCCATTGGCTTGTTTTTTCTAATGTCACCCAAACCTGAAGAATGATTCACTTTATAAACTTTAGTCATTCATCTATTTAGTTTACCAAATCAGTATCAAATATAAAATCATACATAATGTTTCCAGATAATCAATATTATTGTACAAAACAAGCACAATGTAAATCATGTTACCAGCACCCATGGCCACAAACTTTTCTTTAACCTTTAAAATAAGAATTAATTCTAATTTGTAAAATACTAGAAGTAACATATGATGTAAAGTTTGTGTGTTTATGATAAGTATGTAGGATAAACAACTAAATTTTGTTAAGTTGCTAGAGCTTAGTTTCTCATAAAAATAATTGTTTTCGAAATTGTTTATCATCAGTGCACTGGTTATCAAATTTGTACAGTTTAACTAAATGTTAAATATATCTATGTGAAAAAAGATATTGATGTTTCTTTAAAATAAATTTGGATATCAGACTTGAAAATAGTATATGAAATAGTATATGTGTAGTAAAAGTTAAAAAACAACAACATATATAAATATTGTTTTTTCAAAATAGGATCTTGGTCTAGTCCAGGCTGACTTGGAATTCATTATGTAGTCTCAGGGTGACTATATTTTTATTTTTTGCATACGTATAAGTAGGGTGTATCTGTGTGCCTATGGGTGCACATGTATGTGAGGGAGCACATGTATGAGCATGTGTGTAGAGGTCAGACATCTTTCTCAGTCACTTTCTATTTTATTCTTTAAGATAGATCTCCCACTAAATCTAGAGCTCAACAATTTGGCTAGTCTAGCTAGATAGCGAGCCCTATGGACCCTCCTGTCTCTGATTCTCCAGTGCTAATGGACACATGCCACCAAACTGGCTTTTATGTGATTGGTGGGGATCTGAACTCAGGTCCTCAGATTTGCACAGCAAACACTTTGCTGACTGAGCCATCTCCAAGAATGATTTTGAAACAGAATTTTCTTATAATAATCTATAAAATCTTGTTTCATTAATAATGAACATACTTCTGTTATGGTGGCACATACCTTTAATCCAAGCACTCAGGAGACTGAGATAGTAGGATTTCCTGAGTTTGAGGCCAACCTGGGAGTATATAATGAATTCTAGGTCATCCTGGTCTAGAGTAAGACCCTGCCTTAAAAAAATGAGCATGCTTAGTCCATTATAATAGCAACTTATACAAGAAAGACACTAGGATTTGGATCAGTAGTTATGTATGGATTAGCAAAGGCCCTGGACCAAATTCCTTACAACTGGCCATTAGGATATGATGGAAGGAAGGCAGGTTTTAAAATGCAGCTTCTAAGAAAGCACACATACATGCCTAGGTATAAAGTGAGGGGGCTTCCCTGATCCATGTCCCTTTGCATTACTAAAAACCTGTAAGGTAACACTTTACTTTAAAACCTCATAGGCCTAGGACTGTCTGATCCAAATGGAAAACAGACATGTCTATTTGTAGCAAATACCTAACTGTCAGGGCTAGGGAGACAGCTTGGTGAATAAAGTGCTGGCATCACAGACATGAGGGTCTGAATTCAGATCCTCAACACCTACATAAATGCCAGGGTGGTGGCATGCACCGTTTTCCTAGGGCTGGGGACAGATCCCTTAGCACTTACTGGCTAGTTACACTAGCCAAATTGATGAGTTCCAGGTTCAGTGAGAGATCCTATGTCAAAGAGTACAGTGGAGAGCAACTGAGGAACACACCCAACATTGACCTATGACCTTCACACTCATGAGCACACATGAACATACATACATGCACACCACACACAAAAACATGTACACAAAAAATTAAATCAACATCTGTGTTCTGGAAGGCACAGATGATTTTGAGTTTTGTGGCTTTGTATGGTATCATATATTTAACATTCCTCAATCCCGAGAACTTCAGATGTTTTTACATTGCATACAGAAGGTGAATGATAGTGGATGGCACTTGAGATAACAAATTCCACATACTGTTGTCTCTTTTATGTACACTGATAATTTGACATTTTCCTTGGATTTTCAATGAGGAAGAACAATTCTTGAAAATAAATGCTTAAGAGAAATGTGAAAATATCATGTATAAAAACAAATTTAAATAGAAACTTGTATTTGTTACAAAAATGAGGTCAGCAAATGTTTTAGGTTTTCATTCATAAGCATTTGTTCACTGTTATATTCAGAGAGCTGCATCAATCAAAATGATTGGAACGATTGAGTCATGAATATAAAAGATCTGAGCCTTTCCTACCCTCTTCTCACACAGCATATGGGAAGACATCAACTCAAGTACTTCTCTTGTCAGAAAGTTATAGTATAATTGAATGGATCCAGAGAAAAGTGACTAAAATGATTAAAGATATTATGGGATTCATTTTATGTGAACAGATTGCAGAAGCTGAAGTATACTAAGTACTGATAAGGGGAAACAGTATGGTGTTTACCACAAAGTTATTGTCTTCTGATGAGTTATTGAGGAGGACTAGAATAGCAAAGGATACAGACTAGGTAAAGGACTAAACCTATTCTTTCATTGCAGGGGAGAATGAAAGCACAGGTTTCTGTTAATTTCATGCTTCTGTATGTCATTGTACAGCGTAAGAAACCAAAAGCTCATGCATTCCCAACAAACAGTAACTACTAAAGAAATAGGGTCACCACCTAGGATGGACAATTTTCAGGGTGATGAGCCAGCCTAGAGAAGGGAATAGTCCAGATCAAAACAATAGTGACAGAAGGACCTCTCTGTCTTGCTTTTTTCCAAACTTGTATTTGTTCTAGAGACCGTGTGGATTTGTTGTTCCTCCTTTAAAAATTGTGACACAGACAACTAGAAGAATGCCAATGGCGTGTATTCTCTTTACTGAAAAGAATGGGGGTACAAAAATGATCAAGAAGAGGGCTGGGAAGATGACTTGCTTGCAGGTCATGTCCTATTTGGATAATTTGGATAGCTGTCCCCAAGTCTACCAGTGGGCTATGACCAGTGGGCTATATGAAGTGCAGCAGGCAGCCCATGACCTCCTGAAATCCTACAAAGCATCCAGGAGCAGCAAATGAGATGCCTCTGAGTCACAGAGGGAAGATTAAGGTGCTGCTTATTCCGTGATTTGCATGTCATCTCGATGCACTAAAGCAGCTGCCCTGTGTTCAATCTTCCCATAGCACACGAAGCTCAGTCACCATATGTATAAGAAAGTTCAAGCACAAGCACTCGTTTTTCATTCACACATATTTCTAAAACCTTTTGTTATATGGAGAAAACAGTAATATAATTCAAGAAGTTCATTGAATAAAATTTCTATCTTAGTGAAAATTCATGTTACTGTTTCACACTGTTCAGATGTTGGCATCAGGAAGAAAGGGGACCTGGCATTGTATAACAAACTTTACTAAGCTTTCCCAGTGAGGCAAAGAGCTACCAGCCAATTGCTCTTAGTCACAGCTGTCTGATCTCTTAGTGCCACAAATAAATGCAAATAAAATCCTGTAAAAATATGAGGAATAATGTTGGGACCCTCAGTAACTCTTGACTATCAAAGCTTCTAAAAGACCTCTCCACACACCCAGCATCCGCTTATAGATCTGCCCAGAAACGGCATGTTAGTGGGATAGTTACTCTTCTCTGTCAGTTTTCTGTGATGCAGAATCCCTTGGAGATGTACCTCTGGGCACATCTATAAGGCCATTTCTAGTAAGGAGGGAAGACCCAGGCTGGATATAGAGCGCACAGTCCTATGATCTAGGGGCCCAGGCAGAATAAAAGGAGGAAAAAGACAGGTGAGTGCCATGCCTCTGCCTCTGGTTCCTGACTTTGGACAGGTGAGTATGCCACCAACACGCTCCTGCTGCCACAGACACACACACTCTGCCTTATCTGCCATGAAGGGCTGTATCATCTCAAACCATGATCAAAAAATAAACCTTTCCTCCCTCAACATATTTCTTATTTCTCACTTTTCACAGCAATGGTAAGAACAATAATTACAGTTAGCAAATATTTTTTCATCATTGGGACAAAAAACATTTGAGGGGAACAACTTAAAGAAAGAAGGATTCATTTTGTCTCAGCTTCTGTTCAGTGCATAGTGCTCCAGGCCATGCTGAAGTAGGATGCCAGGGCAGAAGGGTACACTGAGGCACAGCTGCTCAGCCTGCAGCAGTTGGGAAGGAGAGAGATGGAAAGTGGCTGGGAACAAGGGATACCTTTCTGGGTCACACTGCCAGTGGTCTCTAATGAGATGCCATCTACCAATTTCTATCTTCCAACATTATCATCAAATTATGAATCCATCGTTGAATATACCTACTGATGGGATCAGAGACATCATGACCTATCACTTCCCTAAAGGCTGAACTCTGAATCTTACTTAATTAAAACCAAGCCTTCATAAAAGAGAGTTTTGGTGAACACAGAAATATCTGGACCATAACATTCCAGTCTTTGCCCTCAAAGTCTCATGTTTGTCTCATGATGCAAAAATGCATTTAGCTCTTCTCCAAAAGCTGCCAGCACCAAGAGCTCAGGGTTGTTGAAAAATCAAAGCACCCTCTGATATTCAAGGCACACACAAGAGCCCACGAGCCCCTGCAAAAACTAGAAAATATTTTTAAAGTCACATATTCCCAACATACAATAGCGCATGATAAACATTCCGACTCCAAAAAGATGGAGGAAGAGCAAAGAAACAAGGAACAAGACAAAAGCAAGACTGAAGCCAGCAGAACAAAGGACATCCTACAGCTCCATGCCTGCATCCATCCACACAAGTGGCTCAGGCCGCTCTGTCCTGGCATTGGAGGGGGCCGCAGACCTGTGTGGAATCTCTCTTGGGCTGGGTCTGCAGACAGTCCATGATCCTGGCATGGTCAGCTTTCTGGGACATGCATCTTTGGCTACAAGCCTCACAGCTTCACACAACACTCTGAGAGAAAGCACAATGGGACTCTGACACTGCTACTCATTACCCGATCTCACATGACCCCTGGACACTGGAATCCTTCCTGCCTGCAAGAGCAACCCACATGGACAGTGTCTCAGTCTTGAGTAGTGGGCTATCCTCTTTGGACTATGGCTACGGTGGCCTTGAGTGCTTAGAAGGCTAGTCATGCTGAGAAATACTGAGAAAAATACTTTCTAGGCAGCTACCTGTGTGCTAAAGGCACTCTTTACAAGGAAAAGTCTTTAAAATGTGATAAAATTTTCCATCCTGAAGCCTCCACGGGTAGTGCTCAGCCAATCCCTG
This sequence comes from Zapus hudsonius, assembly GCA_004024765.1. Lineage (NCBI taxonomy): Eukaryota > Metazoa > Chordata > Mammalia > Rodentia > Dipodidae > Zapus > Zapus hudsonius. The sequence goes on from PVHP010002691.1 coordinate 48,789, forward strand.
GGGTGTTCTCAAGGTACCTTTCCTATTGTCTCCTTGCAAATTACTTAGCTTGTTTTCATAGTGGTACTAATCTCTGCAGAAACCATGCTTCACTTAGACCCTACTTTATATTGGTCTTTCTAACCAAATAAGTTTGTCAAGTCTACTGCTTTTTGCTGTGTGCCTGGGTAAAAGCAGCTAACCATATCTGTGCCCCAGCACGAATTCTAGCCTGACTTTAAACTCAGCATCCTGCAAACCTTCAGAACACAGACAACATGAAGCCAGGTTCCTTGCCACAATGTGTCGTGAATGTAACATAGTGGAAAAATGAACACTCCAATTCTCATGCTCACATGAAATTTTACAAACACAGTTCACAATTCTAAATGGCATTTGTCCTTATGAGATCTAATCAGAATCACCCCATAAATCTGTTTGCCACATTCTAGGTGTTCTCTAACCCACATGCCAAAGCTTTCCAAATTCTGCTCACGAACCAATTCCAAGAGTTTCTGATTCACTTCCTCAGGGTCAATACCTGAGAACAATTTAAAGGAAGAAAGGAATAATTTCAGTCATGGTTCCAGAAGTTTCAGTGCCTGGGGGCTCCATTATTTCAGAGCCACTATGAATCATGGTGGAGAGCTATTCTCTTCATGGTGGTCTGGAAGCAGAAGAAAGACACAAAGGGTCCAGAGACAAAGTAAGTCTTTCCAAACAAGCCCTCAAGTGACCTATTTCCTCCCACTTGACCTGAACTTTCCTGCCCAAAGGCCTCATCTAGTTTCCATCACTTCCTAATAATGTCATCCAGTGACGAATCCATCAATGGATTAATCCACTTACAGAATGAATCAGCGCTCTCCCAATCCAGTCACTTCCCGAAAGCCCTCTTGTAAGCTTGCTGCACTGGACAGCAAGCCCTTAGAATGAGAGCCTCTTGGCTGACATTTCATATCCAAACCATAAAACAGTTCATTTTCTAAAAAAAAAAAAAAAAAAAAAAAACCAGTAAGTCTGTTGTGGCATTAGGATTTTATGCTTATTGTTTAAGAAAGTAGTCGGAGTGAGGGAAGTAGAGAATCAATGACTTTAGAGGTAATGGAACACACTTTAGCAGAGGACAAGATGTTTTCTATGTTTTGTTTTATTAGCTCCAGAAGAAGAGCTCTTTGTATTTTTATTTTTAAAAATACTTTAATTACAGTACATTAATTATGCAAAGTAATATGTCTCATTATGACATTTTCATACATGGACATAGTGTATTTCATCATATTCATCCCCTTTCAGGAGTTCTATTCTCACACTAGTCTCCTTTCTCTTCTCAACTAACAGTCCTTCTACTTTCATGTCTTTTTAAAGAATTTACACTTTTCAAACATTTTACTTGGTATTTATTTGAAAGAGAGAGAGAAGGAAGCAGAGAAAAAGAGTATGGATGTGCCAAGGCCTCCTGCCACTGCAAAAGAATTCCAGACATGTACACCACTTTATGCATCTGACTTTATGTGGGTACTGGGGAATTGAACCTGGGGTGTCAGGCTTTGAAAGCAAGCATCTTTAACCATTGGTTCATCTCTAGAGCCCACCATGTTTATCTATCTGTCTTTCTTTCTTTTCTTCCTTCGGGCACCATACCAGTACCTCACCACTAAAAGAAAGTACATTTTCCTCCCCTATAAACCATTTTCTAAATTTTTTTTTAATTTGTAACAAAGATAATGGGAACACCAGGGCCACTTGACATTGAAAACAACTAGCTTTACGTGGATGGTGTGGAATTGAACCAAGGCCAGCATGCTTTGCAGGCATGCAACTTTAACTGCTGAGCTATCTCCCCAGCCACCCCATCCCACCCATGAAATATTAACTGTGTATAAATACTCAGGGAGGTTTGGGGTCCAATGAGCCCCTTCCCCCATGACAAGGTGTTGATGGGCCCACTTTGTGCAGATCATGTGTTGATTAGCTAAGCAGCAGTGAGTTCAAGAACACAACAGCTGTGTCATGCCCTTAAGTCAGTGTTCCATACTGCTCCCCTCCTCTTCTCCAAGCTCTTACATTCTTCCCATTCCTTCTGTCATGTTACCTGAGCTTTGGAGGAGCTTTGGATCTTTGCTATAGGTGTCCCATCTAGGGCTGAACCGTCACTTATTCTGGCACTTTAGCCAGTTATGAGTTTCTGTCTCTATCACTAACCACTGCAGAAAGAAGCTTCCCTGACAAAAGCTGACAGCAACACTAATCGATGGATATAAAAATAATTATTTAGAAGATCATTGGACAGGCACATCATGTCTATTTAACAAAACAGCACCACTAAAGTGGTGACTGCCACAGCCAACAGGTTTCTGGCATCAGACAAGAATTTTTTCCCTGTAAAACAGGTATCAGACCCAATCAGAAAGACCTCCATAGTAGATGTTGTGGTTTGATCTAGGTGTTTCCCACAAACAAATGAATCCGTTTTGAATGATTGATCCCCAGCTGATGGCAGTTTGGGTAAGAACCCCTTTGGAGCTGTGTTGTTGGGGACAGGCTTATGGGGGTTATAAGCCAGCTTCCTCTTGACAGTGTTTGGCACACCTTCCTGCCATTGTTTGTAGTGCTGTGGTGGAGGTGATGTCCACCCCTCTGCTCATGCCATTGTTTTCCCTGCCAGGATGGAGTCTCCCCTCGAGTCCATAAGCCAAATAAACCATTCCTCCACAAGCAGCTTTTGTTTGGGTTCTTTCCTTCAGCAACAAAAAGCTGACTACAACAGTAGACTTTCCAATATGGCACCCATAGCACATCTAACATGGGCAGCTGGTAATTTTGCAGCAGGAGTTTACAGTTGGGTGAGTCTATTGATGGTAATTCTCCCCCCAGCAGCCTCAGTAGCACCCTCTGGTAGCACCTTCTAGCCAGCACGGAGAAAGCTTCCAGTTTGGTTTCTCTATGACCTATGACCTAGGCATGTGCCATCTTCAGCAGTAAGGTCTTACTATCTAGTTCTGGTGGGCACTCAATATCAGCGGCAATTTCCCGTATTGCTTTGGAGATTTTCTTGACAAACAGTTCATAAGGAAGTAGCCCACCTCTGATACTAGAATTTGTGTTTAATAACCTATGGCTTCTGGAAGCAGCTTTATGCACCCATATAAGCTATCTTCATTCAAACTATTTTTTAGTTTTATTTTTGATTAACTTATCAAGAATCAAAATTCCTTGTGGTTCTTTCATATATCATAAGTTTTGATTGACTCTCCCCCTTACCTACTTCTGCTCCCCATCTTACAGTCCCCTGCACACTTTAAGCCTTCCACTCACAGTAACCCCTCTTCCACTTTATGATTGCATGCATTCTACCACCCCAATCCCCATTTAAAGAATCTTTCTCCACTTCTCTTGAGCACCTTTCGAGTTTCCTGGGCTCCACATTCTCACTCCCATATAAGTGCACCTATATCAGAGCTACAAACTAGGATCCACATATGAGAGAGAGTATGTGGTATTTGTCTTTTGAGCTTCAGTTACCTAACAATATATTTTCCATTCCCAACCCTGATTCATCAAATTTCATAATTTTATTTCTTTACAACTGAATAAAATTCCATTGGGTATACGTATTTAGTTATTCATTCTTCAGTTGATGGATATTTGGGCCGGTTCCACTTTCTTGCTATTGTGAATCTACTTAGTCAACATGTGGAAAACTATGCAACACTTTCGAAAATTCATGATAATTAAAGTGGATGTAACAAAAATAGCTTACAATCATTTTAATTTAGCATTGTCAATGACTTGTACACATATCTTTAAGCTTTCCTATATTTAGCACAAATGTCATAATGTTTAGTCAATAGTGAATGGAGAAACACGAACTTCTGAATTCTAAGACATATAAGGAACAACCTCAGATTTTTTTAAAACACAAAGTAAAGTGCCACCAAATCACATTGTTAATCTAGCAGATTAGATAGCCAGATTTGCTCGTATTTTCCACTTTTACTAATAGCTTTGTTCTACTTATTAGAATAATGCTTAAAGTTACTGAGAACCTTTAATTAACATTGGTTATGTCGATGAATATCCACCTTATTTAAAAATATTTCAAATAAAGTACAAGCTAATTAAATTATATATATTTTTCAAAATGTAAAAAGTGATGTGAGACTGACATATTTTCATATTTTCACCAGTCCCTTTGATATCTCCATGAAAGGAAACACAAATCTAATTTTGCATTCATTCTACTGCACCTGCCATCCAACCTCTGGAAACTCATGAACATGTGAGAGTGAAAATGTTAAGCAGTGACTTAGCATTGTTGTGGAAAGAATTGTTACCCACAGTCTCCTCAAAGGATTTTAGGATTCACGGGGGTTCCTAGAACACATTTTGACAATTGCAGATAATTAAATGAAGCAGCCAGCAGATTAAAAACCTGAATTCTGCAAGATACTTTGTTGCTGAAAACAAATCAGTTAATTTTCGTTTTTAATTTTAAAAATTAGCATACAAAATAATTGGCCCCATGATATTTTCATACATATATATCATTATACCCTACTCACATTTAATTTTATACCACCTTCCCCCTCCCAACCTTACCCATCTTCTGGCTTGGCCAAATGCCTCCCCCAAATAACTCCTCTTCTGCTTTCATATCCTATACAGACATATTTATATAAACATAGTTAAATTTAGATTCTACACTTGAAAGAAAACATGCAATATTTCATCACATATTGTCCCCTTCATTACCTCTCCTGTTCCATTCCCTCTAGATACACTTCCTACCCCTTTAGAGTCCCCTTTATACTTCCATGTCATATATAACATTTAAACTTCGATTCTGGCTGGACATGGTAGCATATAAGTAGAATCCCAATACTTAGGAAGTGGAAGCAGAAGGATAAGGAAATCTATATCATCCTCACAATTAGCAAGTTTGAGGCCAGCTAAGGATACATAAGACACTGTTTCAAAAATATGTAAATAAATCTAGATTCTACATGAGAGAAAAACTGGAATATTTGTCTTTTGAGTCTAACTTAGTTCATTTAACATGATAATTTCCAGTTCTATCCATTCTCCCGCAAATGACATGATTTCATTCTTCTTTGTAGCTGAACAAAACTTCACTGCAATTAATTAATTTTTATGACCTCAGCTCCAATAGATGCAAAATGAACTGTAGGGTATGACAAATTCTCAGATTCCTTCTAACTCATATTCTGTGAGTCTACAAAGTATTTCCAAAAGGGAGGTACATCTACTGTCCCCTGTGCTTATTTGTGTTGTTGTGTTTCAAGTTTTCCATATTCCTTCTCTCCTATGTTCATGTTGTCATATAATTTTTACCTTATATATTAATTTTCACTAAGCACCTTCAGTGCCCAGATCAGATATGTGTACAAAATTTCTATTGTACAGTATCTAGATTAATAAACAATAAATGGGATGTCACAATGCAATGTGGGACCCTGAAATAAAAAAGAATGGGCTAGAAAAACTAGTGTAGCCAAAGAAAGTGTCTATGTAGTATTTTGAAAAATTCATTTCCTAGTTTTGATGAATGTTCTATGGCTATGTAACATGTTAACAAGAATGATCTAGGGTTGTGTAGCATGTTAACATGAGAGGAAGAAAAGCTTGGAGAAAAGCTTATAAGAACTCTATGAACTGTTTGTAAGTCCTTTCTGTTTTTATTTATATGGTCATTCTTACTTTTTAGTAACTGAGAACTTTAGTGTATGAGCATATTACATATTGATCTGTTATATCTTCCTTTGTTTTTGTTCACTGTTTTTGAAACAGGGTTTCCAGACTTATTTTGAGTTCCTGATCCTCCTGCCTCCAACTCCCTAATGATAGGATTATAGGTGTGTAACACCAAGCCTGCTGATAATTCTTCCTCAAGGTAAAAATTATGTCAAAAATAAGCAAATAAGTATTAAAATAAGGTAAAATTCTAGGTACCATGGTATGATGGTTAAGTTTTGTTGCTAGATTGACGTTTTTAGTAATCTTAGGTGGGTCTCTGAGGATGTTCACAGGAAGGCAGACTCTCAGTAGTGGGCAGGATATAAGGAAGCTCAAGGGAGCTAGAAACAAGGATCTATAGCTTCAGTAATTGTTTTCCTCCCATAACTGAGCCTGGTTCGGAGGTTCATCCCAGCAGTGTGTAACTGACAATATATGACACATGGTTGCATCATGTCAGCTTACTGGTGATGTGGAGTGGGTGGAGGTGCCCTTCCAATGCCTTCATAGCAGCTCTCTGCTCCCCACGCCTTTAGTGTTGCCTGATATTTTGGTGCTATGGATTGACCTCCTTATCTATTTCCTCTGCGATATCCTCATCTTGATATTCTGTCCTGCACATGAACTATTCTATTGATCTGGCTTTCATGGGAACTTTTTAATTGAGCTATATCTCTTTTTTGAGTTATGTTATTTTTGATGTTTGGTAAGTTTTTTGCAGCATCTCTATCTCTTCATTGAATTCCATTTTCCTTGGTTTAACTTTGTCATTATATTTCGCCGGGCTGGAGAGATGGCTAAAGGTGCTTGTGTCCTCTTTGAAGTTATTTACATGAGTTCTTTTACTTAATTTTCTTGCATTTCATTCAACTGTTCATGATCCCTTTAATTTTGTTGTATATGTTTATCAAAATTGTTCTTTGGAATTCTTTGGGGTTTTCTCTAAATAGTTCCCATTGGAGCCTTCAGCTTCGGCATTCATGGTGGGAATATTTGCCTTGGTTTCCTGTGTTAATTGTACCAAGAGGCCTTGTCCTCTCAGCTCCAAGATGGTGACCAACATGTATCAGGGTGAAGAGCAGGAGGAAGCCACCAAATGAAAAATTCCTCAGTGATTTCACTATACTATGGTCCATGTAATCTAATTAAAAACATGAAGGGAATTTTGATAATCAATTAAATTCTTACAATATCACTTGAGAAATAACTGCACTTAATATCCTTCTCAACTTTTTTTATATTTTTGAAAACCACACATTTAGACTGGTTCAACAATAGATTCAACTTTGTCCAGGACAATGTCAGCCTAATTATTCCAAAAAGCATTAGTCCCTTATTCATAAAACATGTGTCCATATTCTCTTGGGTCTATTATGCATGCTTTTCAGCTTAAAGGTTTTCCTGATTTGATCAAAACATTGGTCCCTCTCAAACTTATTCAGAAAACATGCTTTCATACTAATATCACTTTGACTATTAACCGTATTATAATTTTTTCTTCTACATTCTCTGAGTTTATTCAGTAAGATTTACTATTGAAAATTTTTCCCAATTTGATCAAAACATCACTACCTCTCAAACTTAAGAGTTTCAGATTCACATCTTGCTTTTTTTAATTTTTATTATATTTAATCTATTTATTTAATAGAGTGAGAGAAAGAGAGAGAGAGAAAGGGCAAGCCAACAATCTCCAGACACAAGAACCACCTTGTGCATCTGGCTTCATGTGGATACTGGGGAATTGAACTTGTGTCCTTCTGCTTTGCAGGCAAGGGCCTTAACCACTGAGCAACCTCTCCAGTCCCCACATCTTGCTTTTGAGAGCATAACAAGATTTGTTTAATATAAAAAGCTTCAAACTTCTTATGTGTTAATTATAATAATCTCTTGTCTACTCATATCAAACCTAAAAAATAATTTGAACAGTGCTAATTATGATTTCATGCCAATAAAATAGTTGAGAAAAACAAATCTATAAGGTAACGCATTATGCAAAGCTGCATAATTTTTTAATTAAGTCCTATTCACAGGTTAATTTAAGTTTCCATAAAAGATTAGACATTCTGTTACATATTTATTTCTTCTACTCCTTTTAATCAGCCGGAGATATGATCTGACATTCATAAATTCATTACTTTGAATTCTGTTTATGAAACAGAAAAGTCAAAAATGTATGAGTTGAATAAATACTTGTGTCAAAAAAGGAATTAATTATTCAGCTCACAGTCCCCACTCTGCTCTGCTTGCCTGTCACTCCCCTTAGTATTTATAAGGGAAACCTCATCTCTGGCGATTGAGCCTGAGAAAAGAGGAAGTTGCATTCCTAAATAGCAAAGGGAAGGTGTTCATTCAGTTAGCTACTTTGCTACAAAGAATCCTAAAGATCAATCCCCAAGATTTCTGTCCTCTGGTTATTCACTGCACAAAACTCTGGAATATGCTAGTGCAACCAGAAGAGCAGCCTCTTGACCCTCCCCAGGTGGCTCTCAGAAGTGAAATGGGGACAGACTATTGACGGACCCAATTTTTTAAAATCATATCTTTATTGTCCAAACTTAGATACATTGTATTAGCAAAAATTATGTTGGTATCCCCAATTCCCTCCTCCCTGTCCCCAATCCACTGAGTATCCTCCTCTGTGGGCATATTGGATCATTCCATGGGGTAGGAAGTTATGGAGAGCACAGGAGGCAGCCAGGTCCCGGCCCCTTGTGTGTTGTTGTTGAGGGGGCAATGTCTCTGGATATTCTCCTCCACCATGACTTAAGCTCTTTCCACCCCCTCTTCCGCTTAGTTCCCTGAATTGTGGTGGGTGACATTTTTTTTCTTTATTGTTCATAATGAGTTACATTGTTTAGTGGGCCAACCATGAGTTGTTATCCCCAATTCCCCGTTGCTCCCCTTCCCCATCCCCAGTCATCTGGATATCCTCCTCCGTGGGCCGTCTGGATCAGTCTCTGTGGTAGGGGACCATGGATAGCGCATACTTCCGCAGGGCTCTCATGTCTCAAGTGTGTAGTTACTGAGGGTTGCCTAGTCTCTGCTATTCGCCCCCACCATGGCTCTCACAATCTTTCCGCCCCCTCTTCAGCTCAGTTCCCTGAGTCATGGTGGGTGAGTATTGAGGTTGCTATGGTGTTGTGAGATTAGGGGTTTTTGTTTCGAGATTCGTTGGTTTCTGTCACACTGGTTTATCTTTTGTTGATTGGATGGCTATGGCTGTGGGTCCCTTGTACATCCAATCATTCTCTGTGGGGTTCCATATGGATCCTCCCCCATATGACTGTGGTGGCGCATCTCATGCCAGGATCTCAGCTTTCTGCCTGCAGTCGGTTGGTAGGGTTATATGGGCCACAGCTCTCTCACTGCATCCTGAAAAATACAAACACAATCTCCATCGGAGAGTGAGATCAGTATAGGTTAACAAATATACACCATTCTGGATAACCTAGCTTCTATGTTTAGTAGCCTCCCCGTCAGTCACTCACATAGTGCATCTTTTCTTGGGAGCCCAAGAGTATGGGATCCGGTGCATATCGCCCTGAATCCCCAGTTTCAATCAAGGGTTCCCCCTCACTAAGTGGAATATTTGGCTGAATTTAATAGCTGTTGATTGTCTCCCCCAGGCCCAGGCTCCTCCATTGCACAAGTACTTCTTTCTTGGTTTGCTGTTCTCTCCCCGTAGGAGGTGTGGTCAGCCTACTCATGGCCACAGACTGTTTCATGCCAGTGGTCTGTTTACTCCAGTTGTCATTATCTACTTCCCCTGGCAGCTTGTGTAGTGCCTTCCAGCACTGCACTAACTGCCATCTGGGGGCTGGTTATCATTCCAGACCTCGAAGGGTCTCTCAATGCTGATCGATGGCATTCTGTGGTTTCTTTAGCAACAGGGTTTTGCCTCAGGCCTGGGGAGGGCGTTCAAGAGCCTTGACAGAATTCTGTCTTGATTTTGGAACCTCATGGGTCACTTTGGACAATAGCTCAGTGAAGGAAGGAACCGGTGGCTGGGACCTGAGGCTGTCAGACTGCTCAATTATTCACAGGCTTAGACATTCTCCCCTACTACTCATGGCCGCTCTTACCAGTTGACACCCACTACTTACTCTTTAGGTTACAGTATGCTTGTGAGGATTTTATGTTTTTGAACCTAATTTGGTTTAGCCTCATGCTTAAGCCACTCCCCTCCCCATCCCTTACCCCTCATTCATAACCTCTTACTTCTTTGTACTAGTCTGCATAGAGTTTACTTTGAGCAGATCTTACTAAGCGAACACTCAAAACAACAGAGAATCAAATGCCCCATATTCTCCCTCATATGCGCTCCTTAACCAACATAACCATAAACTATATTTTTTAAAAAGAGAGAATTTGAGCAGAAGTACCCTTTATGAACAGAGCTGGAAGCTTCCTCCTTGACACTAGCCATCATAGTGCTGGAAGGAATTATTCAGGCTACATGGGAGAAAGATCAACGATAGCCATACCCAGCAGTGGACCTTATGGCTACATAACTATCCAACAAGACTAGAGGTACCCATCAAATTTCCCTTTAAATATTAGTTTATTCCCATAGGTTAGTACTGCTCTGGCATTTGTTCAGAGAATCTTCATTTTGCAAATGTCAATGACATTTGGGAAGACTCACAACTCATCAAAGTGCTGAGGCTAAGAGATGGCTGATTACTCAGTGTTAAATCAGACATCTATCTTACCCCCTCCAAGTCTCAGCGAACAGAAAGAGGGAGTGGAAAGAAGGTAAGAGCCAGAGGATGGGGAAGGGTGCTATGGACCACTGTCTTTCAGGCCTGAAATGTCCATTGTGTTCATGAACTCACAGTGACTGTCATTAGCTTCACAAGACCTGGACATTATTAATTAAGCCCATCAATTAATATAGTTGATGGAGAACATGAATCCTTCATCCCTTCATGAGGTAGTTATTGGTTGCTAGGACAAAAGGAGACATCTTTTCCAATGGTGTTGCCATTGGTAAATGCATATGCCGTGCTAAATAATCCCTTACCTATGCTCATTCAAGCAATGCTAATTAAATTCATTCTCTCTCACACACATGCACAGAGGAAAAAAATTTTTTAAACATCAAAGTAGAGGAAGTAGTTGAGAAGAAAAAAAAGATTCAGTAGGAGAGGAGAGAGGGAGTGGAGACAAAAGAACATGATGTGAAGGGATTGTGCTAAAGTGCACTATATACACATATAACAATTATTTAAAAACAGCTTGGAGCTGTGGGTTTGTAGAGCTCCTGGATGCTGAGCATATGGAGGTGCTGGGTGGATGGGGAGCACCTAGCAGCTAGGTCATGGCAGCTCCATTGCTCATCTGTATCCTTGCTAATAACCTTTATCATAAACCAGGAAACCTAAAGAAGACACTTTCTTTTATCTGTCAGCCACTCTAGCAAATGATTGATCCCCAAGTAGACAGAATCAGATGTGTGGAGAGAAAAATAGACATTTAAATCTAGTGTGAAAAGTGAGGCTGTGAGTGCGGAGGAAAAGGCCCTTTATTGAGAAAATCTTTATAGTTTGTCGTCAAAACTTCTTCAACAATTTTGTATATTTTCCCCAATAGATGAATTTCAAAGCCAGTCTCTTTAAACAGACACACAATAAAGCAGCTTTTATCTGACTTTACACCAGTTTGAAGGGGAAAATGGTTTAAGATTCTTCACTTATTTGGGTCATCTTTGTGCTCTTTAGGTAAGACGTCTTATTTGTTGTTCAGACACAATTTTAAAGTCACTTCTTTTTCTACTTCAGTTTCTTTTCTGCTTCATCATTACTCCATAGTTCACTATTCACTGTTTCTTTAATTTTTACTGGATATTTTTTTAATGTGACTTAAGGTCTAGAAATGTCTCTAAGAAAAAAATAAATCAGAATTTTAAAAGGCTGAGCTGGAGAGATGGCTCAGCGGGTAAGACACTTGCCTCCAGTGCCTAAGGCCTGGGGTTCAATTCCCCAGGACCCACATAAGCCAGACCCACAAGGTGGTGGCCCTGGTGTTCTCTCTCTCTCTCTCTCTCTCTCTCTCTCTCCCTCTCTCTCTCTCTTTCTGTATCTCTGCTTGAAAATGAATAAATAAAATATTTTTAAAAAATAATTTTAAAAGGCCTTTAAGATAAGGGCCTACTTCTCACAAGTGAAGCCTGAGCCTAAATGAGGTCATTGACACTAAAGTCCTTTAAAATTCGGAAAGTTACCAGGTAAATTTCTGTTCTCATGTTTAGTTAGTCACTGACTGAAAATATTCGAGTTGAATGACTAATCATGTCTCTGAAGCTTGCTTCAATAATTGGAAACTCATTAAAAATCTGAAATACTTGCTGAGTCACACATGACTCATGCAGCAGAGGCCATTAGTCAGAAATGACTTGGAGAGAGATATGCCTAATATTAGAAACATGTTCGCCACGTGAATGAGGAAACAAGATGTACGGCTCAGCCAGCCCCTAGCTCTTGACACTTTCCTAAAGTTTGAAGCAGAAACTTCTTCCTTCATGTACCAAACATCACACAAAACTGTTCTTTTCTCATAGAAAATAATATGTGGCACAAAGTATTGCCAGGTATTGTAGGAGAGAGCAAGATAAACCAAATGTAGCTCTAGAGGAGTCTACCATCAAGAAGCAATGAGATCTTTATTAATTATTCTAACTCAACTTCTATACCTACATTCACTACACTAAAAGCATGGTTTCGAAAATAAAGCCTTTCAGAGGGTGAGAGTTTAATGCAAAGCTTCTTGAAGGAGTTGACATTGGAATTCAGTGGCGCTTGGACTTGTCAGGGATGGAGGTAATGAGTGCAAGTAAGGGGAAGCAAAGCACAGAGCTTCTGCCTCTGCACAGAGCAGACGGGAAGAATTCTCATGCTGCACGAAGGAAGGAAGGAAGGAAGGAAGGAAGGAAGGAAGGAAGGAAGGAAGGAAGGAAGGAAGGAAGGAAGGAAGGAAGGAAGGAAGGAAGGAAGGAAGGCAGAGAGCAGAGGTGGCTCACTTGGAGTTGCTAAGACTTTACTTATCTGCAAAGAAAGCCTTCAAATGGCTGGTTGTTTTGTTATAGAATTAAGAAAGACATTAAATGTAATAAGAATTGTACATTAGATCAATACATTGTGGTGCCCCTTCAGAACATGAAATGACCTGTTAAGACAGAGAGGAGAAACTGGCACAAAATGACCAAGCGCTGGCAGGCATGTGGAGGAGAACCACGGATGGCAAAAATCTGAAAAAGACCCCCTTCCCCAAATTTCAAGAACTAGACATAGCTTGTGGTGGTTACTCAATCAAACATTAATTAGGACCTAATTGTGAAGGAATTTTGTGATGCAATGAAGGTTTCTTACTGGTTAAAGTAGAGCCATTACTCAGGAGAGCCTGTCTTCATTATTACTGGAACCCCATTGGTCTAGGGCTCTGCACTGGGAATGGAGGATCCAGAGCTTCAGCGCACCCAGCTCTCACCTCAAAGGGGATAAGACATAGTTTATACTTGTTGGGTGTGGTCATACAAGTTTTGAATCCCAGTACTAAGAAGGCAGAGATAGGAGGATTGCTATGTTTGAGGCCAGACTGAGAGTGAAAGTGAATAGTGAATTCCAGGTCAGCCTGGGATGGAGTGAGACCCAACTTCAAAAAACATATAAATATGGAGCTGGAGATATTGTTCAGTGGTTAAGGCACTTGCCTGCAAAGCCTAACAACCTGGGTTTGATCCCCCAGTGCCCACATAAAACCATATACACAAAGTGGTGCATCTTGCATCTGGAGTTTGTTTGCAAAAGCCAGAAGTCCAGGTGCGCTCTCTCTCTCTCTCTCTCTCTCTCTCTCTCTCTCTCTCTCTCTCTCTCTCTCTCTCTCTCTCTCTCTCTCTCTGTATGTGTATGTGTGTGTATGTGTCTGTCTCTGTCTTTCTCAGTAAGTAAATAAAAATTTTAAAAAGAAATAGTTTATTCTGGAGCCAAGTATGAGTGACCATGGCCCAGGAACATTAATTCTGGTTACCACAGATTCTGTGTTCCTACATGTTAACAATTTCATGAAGGTTTTGTAGTTAAGGGATGAAAGAGTCATAAGCCAAGACACTTTTCAATTACAGTAGGTGGATTAGAGCAAAGCAGAAAAATCTCTGCAATGAGCTCCGGATGCCATCCGATGATATTCCTAGCTTATGGGTTGGTGGAAGCTGTGGTCTGTTAGTACCTTCCAAAAAGTTTTCACCTGATCTGATAATCACAGGGATGCTAGATCAGGCACAGAGGTGGGTAATAAGTGGCTACTGAGGGACTAAAGGTAGCCCAAGGTACTTTGGCCCTGTATCAGTCCATCCCTCTGTGATCTCAGGGGTTCCATCAGTCCATCCATCCTTGTCATACACTGCTTTGGGGGAACTTTAGTTCCCACGTGAGAGCTGTGCAAGAATGCAGACACTTCTCATTATGGGCTCAAACATGGAGGTGGTCTTTGGGAGAGTAGAGTGGTGCAGGACAAGAGCCAGTGAGGACACAGGGACTCTCTTAGGTACCATCACCTGCTGTATCACAGCTTCCAAGGTCACATGTGGTTCCGTTCTCTGCTGAGGATGCCATGGAGCTGGCAGCGGAGTTGAGCAGCAGGTTTCTTTATGGAGACCGGGAAACAATCCACTTTTAAACTCATTCATATGGCATTTGGGGAAGTGTGGCCCAAGTCATCTTTATAGAATAAAAAGACATTTCCATTAATTTTCGTTCTTAGATACCTACCCAAAGATTTAGAGGACAATGTCTAATTGGAAGCACTTTAAAACTATACACTAAACAATCATAAATGCAAAAAAGATTGAGTACTTGTTCATAAATTAATTAAGTTAACTCACAAGGAAAAGTAAACGAGAAGAAACTTCGGAGCTAAGAGAAACAAATTTATGGGGTTCTTTTGGGATTTATGAGGGAGATAAATGAACAAACACAAGTCTTTCAATTTCTTTAATTTTTTTATCTGCAATATGAAAATAATTGCTTTGCTAATTACTTTACAAACTTGTTACTATGACCAAAATTTATGAAGATATACAAAGAACATTACAAACAGAAACATTTTACACATTTTACTTATATTTATTACTGATCTAGCCATAGTCATTTGTCTTCAGACCATGTGCATTTAAATTAACCTGATAAATAAAGTTGTGAAGATTTTTTTAATGTTCCTTTATTTCTGGTTTTAATGGATGGCGTACTGAAAACAGTGCTCGACACATATCACAGAACGACACAGCACAGTTTAGAAGGCTGCTTAGTAAATAAAAAAAAAATTGACTTTTAGCCTAATAAAAAGAACTAACCACTCAATCATTGCCATCCAAATATTTTATAATGTTTTGGTCTGGACAACATTTCATCTCCAACCCCCACTCTCCTGTCATGTCATACATTAACCCATCAAGTTGATATCAGGAGGTGGGTCTGTGGAAGGGAATTAAATCATGAGGGTAGAGCACTCAGGAATTGGATTGGTGCCAGAGAAATACCTTGTTCTTCTTTCAGTGAGGTGACAATGAGAGACCAAGGCTCTATGTTGGATATTTTCTTACTCAATTATTCTCCACCTTGTTTTCTGAGAGAGAGTTTTTCAGTAAACCTGGAATTCACTGGCTGGGCTAGGCTAGCTGGCCAGCAAGCCCTGTCTCTGTCTCCCCAGCACTGGAACTATAGGTGTGTTCCACTGTGCCAGGCATTCTACATGGGTGCTGGAATCCAAAATCAGCTTTCATGCGTGTGTGGTAAGTACCCATTGAGCCATCTCCCCAGCCCAATTTCTATTCTGTATAATTTACCTAGTTCATGGTACTTTGTCTCAGAACAAAGCTAAATGGCTATCCACTAATCTTGGTTGCTTTCAATTACATTGGAGACCCATATATTCTTTTTGTTTTTGTTTCAAGATAGGGACTCAATCTAGCCCTGGCTGATCTGAAACTCACTCTGTAACCCCAGGCTGACCTCAAACTCATGGCGATTTTCCTACCTCAGCCTCCTGAGTGCTGGGACTAAGGGTGTGTGCCACCACACTTGCTGAGACTGAGATATTCTCAGAGTGAAATTTTAGTTACATAAAGTGCATACTCTATTCCAACCAACAGAGCTTTAGTTTCAGCGTACTGGAGATTTTAAGGAAAATTAGGCTGCTGCTTCAGGATTTCCCAGTTTCCAAGAGTCGAATCAAGGTACTTAAGTTTAAGTAAATTAATAAATACGTAAGTAAATTTAAAAGAAAAGGGGATTGAGACAGGAATGACTTCTGTGGTAAAAGCAATGCAGCTAGGAGTGTTGTTATGTAAGGGAATTACACTGCTGTGTTTCCAAGCAAGCAGCAGGTGGCAACATCTACCACAGTCTTGTTTTGAAATGGTTGTCCAGCATCAGAACAAAACAGAAACGATTGATTCATGAAATATGGGACTTTCCAAAGCTCACATATTAGAAACCATGTTTGTGTGTGAGCACATTCTTTGTTTTTATTCTTTCTAGTTTAGAGTGAGTGTCTGCCCTGTGAGAAGCCTCCACTAGAGTCATTAATCCTCAAAATGTCCCACGTGTGAGTCATGCTAGGTTGATCATCTGCCTCCTAAAGGAAGGGACAGAATTGTTTCCCTCAAGTGGGTTGGACTGATGAGGGGCTGGAATTAGATAAGGTCAGAACCATGGAACCATGCATATGGGGGAGTGTCTAAAATATAATTTGTTTACCAAATGAATCAATTAGTTGGTTGTGTTTGTGTATACGGGAGCCATAGGATCATTTTCTTTATCCAACATACAATCTTCTTTGCCATGAGGTAATAGTTAAAACACAAAATAAATGCATAGAGGAAACTAAAATGAACAATGAAAATGAAAAGCAGTGACTTACAGACTGAAGACCTATAGGTTGAAAGTGACAGAGATCTGGAGGTGAGAGGAGAGATGGAGCTGTGACCGTTGCTGTGCTATGGTGTTTGCCTCCGGACCTAGAGGACTCACCGTCCACAAAAGAAACGATGATTTTGAAGTTGGCTATTATTATTGGGGGGATGGCAGGATAGGGGATTGTGGAAACAATTAAAAAATAAAGCAAAATAAACAGCCACGGCATGACTTCCATTCCCAGAGCTCCCAGAAAGGGACAGAAGGCCCACCCTGAGGTGACGGGAAGGGGGAGCTGGATGGCATTGCCGTCCTGTTCTTGAGCACAGTGTCCCACATGGGCTTCTCCCTAACAATGAAAAACGCGAGCAGATGTATGACCCTGTGTGTGCTTCTCACAGACGAACTTTCAAACCTAAGAGGCCATTTAGGAGATAAAGTACCAAGTCTCTCTGGGTTGGAAGCCTAAAGGTTGTTCTTATTTTCCCAAAGGATTCGATTTATTATTAAACGTCTTCAAGGTTGAAATCAGAGAAGCTAACAGGTGGGGGAGGGGAGCAGAAGTGCCACTTGATGACAGCAGAGGTCAGCAACACCAAAGGGGAAGGGAAGGGCCATCGAGAAGAACTTGCCACCCTCTTGTTTGAATCACATTAACCACTGGAATGGAGGCAGGGAGAGCATAAACTGATGGGAATATGACCAATTTGCAATATATTCATATTTTAAAGATATCAATATAATTTTTAAAGAAAGGCATCGACATCCTTCCAAACACACTGAGGATGACAGAGCCTGAGCAGCCAACAACCCCTGTTCAGGCAAATCTCCAAACCGTTCTTTATCAGAGAGTGATTTTTAGAGAACCATAGATGATTCAGTAAACATGTCTGCTATACTCCTATTACTGAAAATTTGTCCTATTTCCCTAATAACTGACTAGACTTGTATTTTTTTCTAGAAAATATGTCATTTTTAAATGGAAAAAATAAGATACATCGTATGCTTTAAATGTTATGCACTGATCTGAGTGAAGTACAAAAGTGTCCTTTTCCCCCATAGAACTTAGAGTCTGCTAAGAGGAGGCAAAAATTAAGCGAGTGAAAAATCAGGTAGTATAACTGGGGCTGTCATTATGCAGCTTCATGACCATTGTCACTCAATATTGAAGCATGGCAGGACCATGATACCATTGGGACTTGTGGGGACCCATCTTTACCCTCTTCCTCTTCCAACACTCTCCCGGCTTACAGATGCACCTTTCCAATCTTTCTGCTTCATGTGGTGTTTCTTCTGCATCTCTTCACATGTTTCCATATTTCTTTTTTACTTAATATCTTTATTGTGAATAAGAATATACATTGTATGAGCAACTCTTGTGAAGGTGTCCACATTTCCCTCCTCTCTGTCCCCTACCCACTGGGGTCCTTCCTAGGTGCCCATACTGGATCTGTTCATAGGTTAGGGGGTTATGAACTGCACAGAGGTTCGTTTTTCCCCTTCTCCCCCCCCCTTGTTTTCTTCCCCCTTATGCATTGTTGCTGAGGGGGCGATGTCTCTGGATATTCTCTCCCACCAAGGCTCCTACTATGTCTGTTCCTACACATTTCCCCTTTTCATTAAAATACTGGTCACATTGTATAGGCCTCATTCTAATAATCAAATCTTGATCTCAACTGCAAACACCATTTACAAATTCACATTCTAAGGTACTAGACATTAGAATTTCAACATATGATGTGGGAATGACACATATAATTCAAGTCAACCCACTCTAAACAAAAGAGAGTAGCAGTAATATGTGTGTAAAGACAGGGAAGTTTGTGAGGATAACATATTAATTTAGACAGACAACAGTAGTAGTTTCCTCCCTAGGGCTTATGACCTTGCAAGCCATAAGCTTTAGGTTTTCAGTACCAGTCAGGAATTCCCTCCCATGGAGTGGACCTCAAGTCCAATCAGAGAGCCATAACAAACATGCCGCATGCAGTATTCGGTATTTGGCTGGTTGGCCAGCCAAAATGTTTGTAGGGTCCACTGCTGGTTAAGACCACTGATGACTTTTCCCCGCAAAAGGCTGCATAGTTCTTTCCAGCATCTTGACAGCTGGTAGTCAATAGGAGAGAGGTTTCCAGCTCAGCTCCAGCTTGATTTCTCAGTCACCTGCAGCACAAGCATGTGTATCTTCAGCAACAGAGTCTTACCATCCAGTTCTGATGGGCAACCAAGAGTCTTAGCAATATCCTGCAATATTTGGGGAGCATCATGGGCCTCCCTTACCAACAACTTGCTGGAGGGTATCCCACCCCTGCCACTGAAGTTTTTCTACTAACAATCTAATCTATAGCTTCTGGGCATATTAACCACCTCTACAGAATACTTCTGCCCAAACTCTTTTTTTAATGCATATATTATTAGCTAGTAAAAAAGTAGATTTCCATATGGCTTATTCATAAATCTTAAATTTTAATTAGCCTTCTACCTACTCCTTCCCTTCCACTCTCTCTCTTCTTCTTAGACCTCCCCCCAAGTATTCTGCCTCTCTACTCACATATCTGCTATACCCTCCACTTATGCCCTCAATTTTTACTCATTTTATGATTTTTTTTTCTGTAACAAGGTCTTGTATATTCTAGACTAGTCTAAAAGTCACTATATAACTGAGGATGACCTTGAATTCTGATTCTACTTGCCCTGTTGCCTGATTTATGCAATACCCAGGATCGAACCCAGGGCCTTATGTGCATTAGACCAGCATGCTGCCAATGGAGTGGCATCCCAGGCCTGAAGTGTGGTCATTGACAGTGAACAAACTCTATCAGTACCTTTCATTTCATGTCAGCTTGTTCATCAACAAAGTTAGCACCAGAAAGTCACAATTCCTCCACCCTCTCTGTCATTATGAATTCCTGTTGCCAATGACACAAATCCGGAGACTTTAATAGGAGGCGATTTGATTTGACTCCTGGTTCTGGAGCTGCATCTGGTGATGCTTTCTTGTTGACAGTCTCAGGGCAGTGAGACACGGGGAATGTGCATGGCTGTGACCTCTGCTTTCCCTCCCTCTTATTATATTGTAAAGCCAGCAGAACTCAATCATGGGCCTCTACCTGATGACCTTATCTAAGCCTAACAAGCTTCCACAGATAACACGTCTAAACACCAGGGTCAAATTCTGTTTCCATCCTTGCCATACCACACAATGGGGATTAAATGGACCTAGGAGAATTCACTCATACCATATCCAAATCACAGCTCTTGCCCATCAACTGAAATTTCTCTCGCTCCTCTTCCCTCCATTCGAAGATCTCAGTCCTGCTGCTGTTCACAGAAACCCTCAGACTGCTCTTGCTGTCCTCCAGGCACCCCAACAGCTCCATCTCCCAGAGCTTCTCCTAAAACCATGTCCTGGTCCCTGCACTTTAGATGAACCTCCCATTCTGCTGCTGCTTTATGTTCTTTATTCTTCTCTGTATTCTTTTCTTCAAAATAGCTACCACCTCCTAATTTGAAAAATTCACTGAGCTATTACCTCTCCCCCTCCTCCTAGAGTACAAACTCCATAAAGACAAGAATTGCAATCTGTTTTGTTGGCAACTCTGCACTAAGAAGCAAACTACCATAAAGTAATTTTGAAAGAAACATTTCTTTTTATATAAACTTATTTATTGTTAATAATTAGATACATTGTATGAGCAAGTCTTGTGGTGATGTCCCATTTTCCTTCTCCCTGTCCCCAACCAGCTGGGGGCCCTCCTCAGAGGGATTGCTTAACCAGATGATGGACTAAGGAGTTATGAATTCTATAAGAAGTAGCCAGTTTTTTCTTTGTGTGTAGCTGTTGGGGAGGGGGGGCGATGTCTGGATATTCTTCCCCACCATGGCTCTTACAGTCTTTCCACTCCCTCTTCCACTAAGTTCCCTGAGTCATGGTGGGTGAGGTTTAAGTCTGCTTTACTGCTGAGATCTTAAGAACCCCTGAATTTCTGCTTTCAACTGTGTTGGGTCTCCTCGGTGTCTGTCTCCATTACCCTTTCTTAGGTTATCTGACTTGCTGTGGAGCAAGTTCTCTTGCTCATCTTGAAAATTCCTCAAAGGTTTCATTTGGACCCTAGATGATGAGTTAGGAGTGGTTCATCTCCTGCCTGGGTGTCAGCCATCCTCCCAAGTCTTGTTGGTGGAATTGGGTTGTCCATGGGTCTCGCTGCCTTCTGAAAAATACAAACCAAATCACCAATGGAAAGTGAGATCAGTATAGGTTAAATGAGACAAACATTGTAAATTTGGCAAGATTCTAATGGGTTTAGCTTCTCTGTAGATCTCTGGTTATAGTGGGGGTTTCCCCTTGGAGCCCAGGTTCTTGTTCTCTATTAAAGTTTCCCGTGGGTCCCAGTTCCAGTTAAGGGTTCCTTACCACTGAGCAGATCTCTTAGCCAATCAGCAAGCTTTTGATTACCCACCTAGGTTTAGCACCACTATTGCACAGATGAGCACTTCTTGGCTTCCTAGTCTCTGCCATATAGCAGTGTCCTCAGCATTCTCATAACATCAGTCAGTGTTGTATATCAGTGACCTCTGCTTTCTCTGAATATCATTGGCCAGTTTCCCCTGGCAGCCTTGTAGCCCTACACAGGCTACCATCTGGGAACTGGTTTCCTTTCTGGATCCAGCAGGGTGTCTTGGTGTTGTGTGACAGTCTGTGGTATCTTCAGCAAAAGGGTCTTACCTTTTGCCTGGGGTGAGTATTCAAGATTGGTGATATAAGCCTGTCTACTTTTGGGGACTTCACGGGTCTCTTCAATCAACAGCTCTGTGTGGGAAGTAACCATTTACTGGGACAGAGATCTATAGACCAGAGCAATGTGTTTTGGGGTTAGGCTTCCTCCCACTTTATTCAGGGCCTCTCTAACCAGTCAATGCCCATAGCTGCCTCAAGAGCTTTCTGTATGAAAGTAAGGGTTATATGGTATCAATTCATTATTGGTTTTGATTAGTGTATAATTGACCCCTTCTTCCTATTCCTCCCTCCCCCTCAATTCCTTCTATCCCCTTTGTCAGTCTCTCAATTCACCTGTCAGTTTTGCTTACTATTCAAGCTTAACCTGGTTAGGAACCACATATGAGGTAGACTATGCGGCACTTGGCTCTCTGTTTTTGTGTGAGTTCACTAAGTATGATATGTTCCAAGTCTATCCACTTTTCTTTAAATTTCATTATGTCATTTTTCCTTACTGCTGAGTAGAATTCCATAGTGCACATGTACCACAACTTTGATATTGATTTGTCCAGTGATGGGCATTTGGGTTGATTCCAAGTCTTAGTTATTATTAATTGAGCCACTATAAACATGGTTGAGCAAATGTCTCTGTGCTGAGGTGGGGAATCTTGAGGGTAGATGCCCTATAGAAGGATAGCTGGGTCCATTGGTAGCTTTATAGGCATCTTTTTCAGGAGCCTCCACACTGCTTTCACTAGTGGTTGTACAAGTTTGCACTCCTGCCAACAGTGAATGAAGTTTTCTTTTTCCCTGTATCCTCACCAGCATCTATTGTTGGCGGATTTTTTAATGATTGCCATTCTGTATGGAGTTAGGTAGAATCTCATTGTTGTTTTGATTTGCATTTCCCTGATGATTAATGATGTTGAACATTTTCTTAAATGAGAGTTGGCCATTTGTAATTCCTCCTCTGAGAATTCTCTGTTGAACTTGGAACCATTTTGTGAAAGGGCTGTTTGATTTTTTTTATTATTTAATTTTTTTCAGTTCTTTGTAAGTTCTAGTATGTTTATCTGTACAGAAGCTTTTTAGCTTGATGAGATCCCATTGGTTAAGTGATTGTTGATCTTCCTGGGCTAGTGGAGGTTTGTTGAGTTTTTCCCTACTCCTATCTCATAGAGAGTTCCCCTATTTTTTTTTCCAGAGTTTTCAGAGTTTCAGGTCTTATGTTGAGGTCTTTGATCCATTTGGATCTGATTTTTGTACATGTTAAGAGGAGTGAGTCCAGTTTCACTTTTGTTTGTATGTTTGACTGGTTGGAATTTGGGGGTTTGATTTGTTTTCTATATTATTAACATTATTAACATTCATATGTTCATCCCATTCCCCTTACATCCTCTTATATCTCCCCTTCCCCACCTTCTCCTCAATGTGGTTGCTGGTGTTTACAGTGGGGTTAGGAACACCTCAGTCAATCTCTTTGTGGGGGAAATAATACCTCAGGATACTCCTTTCTACTATGTGGCTAATCACCTTTCCCTCACCTCGTTTCCAGTGTCCTCCGAACCTTGTTGAGTGTGTTGTAAGCCTTCTTTAATGTTGACTCCCTACAACCTCTGGATTTTTGCTTTGGTGAGTTATACATGCCCCCTGGAACAAGTTATCAGGATAGCAGTGAGAGCAGCACTTGTATTTATATTTCCACATCCTCTGTGAGGTCTCCTGGGTCCTGGCAGATAGGCTAGAGGTGGCTCATCTCATGCTAGGCAATTGGCTATCTTTTCTTAATGTATTGATGGATCCTGGTTTTCCCCAGTTTTCCTGCCACCTGTATAACTAAGCAAATAAATATCAATTTAAAAAAAGAAAACAGATTTTCCAACCAAGAGTAAGAGCAGCATGAACTAAATAGGATAAACATAGTTAATTGAGAAACTTTTGTTGGGTATAGGCACACCTATTGTCCAAACAACAGTGGAAGCTTCTCTCTGGAGTCTATGACCATTGAGTCTCTAGAGTGCTGACCTGGTTCTCAGTATCAGGTGTGAGTTTTTTCCCACTGAGTGGGCCTCCTATCCAATTAGAGAGCCATTGACGACCTGCTAGGCTGTGGGCCACTATTCCACATGTCTCTGGCAGATTGGTTTCCTAGCTTGTAGTCTACCTGCTTGTTCATGTTGTTGGTAACCAACCAGCAGCTCCATAGAACTTTCCAGCACTGTGGGGGCTAGCCATCAAGGAGCTGGCTTCCTTCTCAGTTCCAGCATTATCTCCTGATGCCTTGTGTCTGCACCTTGTGGTATCTTCATCAACAGGGTCTTACCATATAGCTCTAATGGGAAACCAAGTGCTTTTAGCCTGTATTGTTTTAGGGACTTCATAGGTCTCCCTGACCAACAGTTCACCATGGGATGTAACCCAGTTCTGGCACTGACTGGGAATTACAAACCAGTGCCCATGGTTTTAGGATTGGGTTTTCTCTGCCCTCTCTAGGGACCTTCTGCCCAGGCAATCCCCCTTCTTCTTATGAAGGATTATATCTTTTAGTTTGCTGTCAAGGAGGAAGGTTTCTATGGTACTGATTCATCTTGTCATTAGATTTGTGTAAGTCTCCCCCATCTTCCCTTCCCCCTTCCCGTCACCCTCTCACCCTCTGCACTATATCCCTTGAGTTGCTTGTCAAGTATCTGCTCCTCTTCTCCCTCCCTATTTCCCCTTTCTCCTAACTTCATTCTAGTTCCCTGTCAGTACTCCTGATGCTTACTCTACTTACATGCAACCCAAGCTGTTCCAGGTTAGGAACCACATATGACGTATTGTTTCTCTGTGCTTGTGTGAGTTTGCTTAGTATGACTTTTTACCAAGTCCATCCACTTTTCTAAAAATTTAGTATTTCATTTTTCCTTACTGCTGCATACAATTCATTGTGTGTATGTACCACACCTTCATTGTCCATTCATCAGTTGATCAGCATCTGGGCTGATTCCAATTTCTAGCTGTTGTAAAAAGGGCAGCAACAAACCTGGCTGAGTCAGTGTGTCTGTAGTACAGAGTTCTTAGGGCACATGTCCAGGAGCAATATAGCTGGATCTAATTGTAAACTTATCTTTAGGTTTTTGAGGCATCATCCATAGTGATTTCCATAGTGGCTATGTAAGTTTCTCACCAATAGTGGATGGGGGTTCCATTTTTTCCTACATCCCCACCAGCATTTGTTGGTATTTAATTTTTTGATAATTATCACTCTAACTGGAGTGAGATGGAATCTCAACATCATTTTAATTTTATTTTCATGATGGCTAAAGATGTTGAACAACTCTTTAGGCATTTATTAGTCATTTAAATTTCTTCCTTTAAAAACTGTGTTGAATTATCTTCCCCATTTTTAGTGGGTTGCTTGACTTTTTATTGCTTAGTTTTTTGAGTGCTTTGTAAATTCTAGATGTTAAACCTGTCAGACGTATAGCTGGCCAAGATATTCTCCCATTCTGTAGGTTATCTATTAACTTTTTCAATGGTTTCCTTATCTATACAATAGGATTTTAGTTTCATGAGATCCCCTACCTGATCTTTCACAAGGGGCCAAAAATGCACACTGGAGTAAAGAGCATTTTCAACAAATAGTGCTGAAGAAACTAGATAGCCATGTGTACAATGAATCCAGACCTTCTTCTCTCACCCTGCACAAAAATCAACTCCTAATGGATCAAGGACCTCAATGTAAACCTGAAACTCCAAAATGACTAGAAGAAAAAGTAGGGAGAACACTCCAAGATAAAAGCATAGGGAAGGACTTTCTGAATAGGATGCCAATAGTCCATGGAACTAAACAATCAACCACTGTTTTTTTTTTGGGGGGGGGGGTTAGGGTTAGGATTTTTGAGTCAGGTTCTCAACTCATAGTAATCCTCCTACCTCAGCCTCCCAAGTGCTGAAATTAAAGGCATGAGCCACCATGCCCTAAAGAATCGTTTCTTTATTGTGCTTTTGTCTTGTTTTGTTAGGAGGGGTTGTTTTTTGTTGTTGTTGTTATCGTTGTTATTGCTACTGCTATTTGGTGCTGATGGTATACTGATATTCTGGTGCTTGGATTGTTTTTAAGAAAAAAGTCTCACCATATAGCTGTCATGGTTTGATCCAGGTGTCCCCCACAAACAAATGAATGTGTTCTGATAGATCGATCCTCAGCTGATGGCAATTCAGGAATTAGAACCTCACTAGAGCTGTGTTGTTGGGGGTAGCTTATGGGGGTTATAAACCAGCATCCCCTTGCCAGTGTTTGGCACACCTTCCTGCCGCTGTTTGCAGTGCTGTGGCAGAGGTGATGTCCAGCCCTCTGCTCATGCTATCGTTTTCCCTGCCAGGATGGAGTCTCCCCTTGAGTCCGTGAGCCAAATAAACCCATTCCTCCACAAGCCACTTTTATTTGGGTTCTCCTGCACAGCAACTAGAATGCTGACTGCAACAATAGCCAAAGTTTAATTCAAACTCACATTATAGCTCAAGTTGGCTTCAACTACCCATCTTCCTGCCTCAGTCTCCTCAGACTGAGTGCTAGGATTATAGATATGTACCAACACACCCAATAATCATTTATGGAAAGGACAGTCATGTAAATTCATTTCATTTATCTAAATTAAGCATAACAGACAACTCTCAGTTTGTCCTAACTAGGTCAGTTACATTTGTAGGAATTCCAAAGGCATTCCACCAAATTTGTTTTACTACCATTTGTCTTTATAAAGGATGATGGTGCATGTTTAAGTCTTTTTTAAGAAGAAAAACTCAGTTAAATTATGGTATTTTATGATTACCTAACTTTATACAAGATACAACTTGGGGGCTGGAGAGATTGTTAAGCACTTAAGGCATTTGCCTGCAAAGCCTAACAACACAGGTTTGATTCTCCAATACCCACATAAACCATATGCACAGATTGGCCCATGCATCTGGATTTTGTTTGCAGGGGCTGGAGAATCTGGTGTGCCCATTTCATATTCATATTTATGATTGTTCATATTGTTGTCAACTCAATCTTTTTGATTATCATGGGTGGGTCTCTGAGGATGTTACAGGAAGGCAGCCTCTCAGTAGGGGGAGGATGTAAGGAAGCTCGGGACAGCTAGAAATTAATATCCCTTCATGTGTAAGCAGTTCAGGAAGGAAATTCCAGAGACGCAGGAAGCCATTAAGTCTGGGATAGGGTAGCAAGGCCCTGCCCTAAGGCTATAAAAGGGAAGGAAATTTCTTTTTCTTGGCTCCTGCCTATTTGTTGTTGTGTGTTTGGTGGTGGTGATTGGTTTCTCTCTGTGTTTGGACCTGTGAAAGGGGGCCAGCCACTTTCAGCATTATGGAACTTCCCCTGGATCTCTAATTTCAATAAATCCTTTCCTTCCATAAACTGTGCCTGGTTTGGAGATTTGTCCCAGTGGCGTGTCGCTGACTACAACAATATTCTCTCTCTCTCTCTCTCTCTCTCTCTCTCTCTCTCTCTCTCTCTCTCTCTCTCTCTCTCTCTCTCTTTCTCTCTCAATTCAAGTGGTATGACTAACTCATATGTATGCTATTTTTTGAAATGCATGTAGATGTCTGTAGCAGTTACCTTCTTGGAGGTGGGACAAAACATCTGGCCCAAAACAGCTTATGGAAGGAAAGGTTTATTTCAGTTTATAGTTATGAGGAGAAGTTTTGTCATTGTAGGGAAAGCAGTCAGGAATAGGAAGATGGTTCACATCATCACATATAGAAAGGGAGGAAAGAGAGTGTAAGCTAGATAGCATGACACACTGGGCTGGATGACAAAGTCCCAAGGCCCACCTCCATTGATCCTTCAGCAAGGCTCCACCTCCCAAAGGCTCTACCAGCTAGGGATTGAGTATGAGGCTTAAACATAAACACATGAAGCTATGGGGAACATTTTACACTCAACCATCACTGTGTCCATTGCTTCTAAATATATACAACTATTTGTGAACTAGCTTAACAACATTCATTATATAGCTACAGAACTGCTGTGGGTCCCCCAGATAGCCATTAAAGATATAGCGTCTCTCATGCTAACACCAAATAGTAAATCACTGAGCCAAGGGATCTGTCTTAGCAACCTAAGGAAATGGATTTCCCCTGAGGGAAACTACATAGGTATTTCTACTCAGAAAAATTATTTTGAAACTTTGAGCCACCTTCAGTTTTTTTCCAGAAGTATGAATATTATCTCCTTAAGAACCATCTAGTGCTGATTTTTCTGCCATACCTATTGAGAACCCCAAAGAACTGTAAAAGGAAGGAAATGATAATTCTTTGCACTGCAGCTGCTGAAGAGGTCATCATGCCTTTTCTCTATTATCTATAAACAAGAACCACCATTCAGCATAGTATATGCTTTATGGGTGGAAAGGCTTGTTAGCCAAATGATCCTATTACTATAATTTAATCCTAATGACTTTTAGTCCTCTCAACTTCTTAGAATCGAACAATGCTATTCCTCAGGTCCAGGGTGACAATGGGAGAGAAACAGGTCCAGAGCCCCATTGTTGAGAGACTGCTTACTACTTACTTTTTATAATAGCCAACTGTTTTCCCTTTAAGCTTTCATTTTAAGAGTTAACATGGTATTTCTACATCTGTTCTTTTTTAAAGACTTTTTATTGATGGCTTCCATAATTATAGACCATAAACCATTATGACTCCCCCCCCCCACCCTCCCTTGTATCTCTTCTTCCTCTCAATTTGTCTCAGTTTTGTTTTGGTGACGTCATCTTTTCTTCCCAATGTGTAGACATCATCAGGCACTGAAAAGTCATGAATATCAAGGCCATTTTGTGTCTGGAAGTTTTCGTTGTACGAAGTCCTATCATCCTTTCATTTTTCATAAGAACTTTCAGGCTACACTTTCAACGTATGCTTTTTTTTTTCACTGAAATCCACACAATCTTCTTTAACCCACATCTTTAAGTTGTGACACTTTAGAAATTACATGCCTACTGTAACTCATGCAAGAAAATACAAAATTTTATTGCTATATAACTTGTTATTTTTATGATGAGCAAGAGATAGGCTAAATAATACAGAACCTCCTAGCCCTACTGTGTCCAGCAGACTTCCAGCTGTACAGCTTAGTCCCAGGCAATGCAGGTTGTTGACTGTGTGGTGAAATCAGAAAGTTCTTCCCAGATCTCTAACCAGAGATCACTCCACTGAGCACTAAGAGATATGTGAATGCTCTCTGTAGCTTCATTTCTTTGGTCAAGCTGATCTACTATCATTAGCCACAAAAATCCAAGTACACTGACAATAGAAAACTAAAAGATGGTGTTGTATTTCATAACTCACTTTAAGTGAGCCAATTAGATTGTTTCTCACTTTAGGATAAAGAATGGCTTTATCCTAAGTATGGAAGAAAAAAATAGATAGAGAAATGTATGGTTAGATACTTTCATGAGACTTTTTTAAATTCAGTTTGAAAACTGCAAATAACTGATCCTATACCACAATTTTAACTAGGTTCATTATGTAAGTTATTTCCATCAGAGTTTGTTTTCAAACTATGAAATGGAATTTAGAGAATATCAATAAGGAATAAAATGATGAGAATGAGATCAGCAAAGTCCTTATCCTGACATCATGTCATACCCTTTCCTTCAGTGGTGATATAGAATTTCATGAACTATCTACCAGAGAACCAAAGCCACTGCCATGGACTCCATACTGACACAGGCTACATAATACTGGCTGGCACACACTTTTCAAAAGTGTCATGTTTCCAGTTAGGTTACGTGACTTATCTATCTCCCATACCTCTTCTCCACAGCCATTTTATTTGCAAGTTTGAAAATACTTTTTTGAGAAATTTGGTGATACAAAATTAAATGATATGTAGATGTACACAACGTTTTTTTCCTACATAAAACATCTTATTGAGAAAAAAATAGTAACTACAGTATTTGGATCCAGTGACCCATTAATCAAGATCACAGATTGAGACAACTTTTGATGTGCTATAATGGAAAGAAAGCTATGATTTTTGTCCCCTTTCCCATAAAACAATATAACCTGCATCTAATTGTAAATAAACATAAAAACCAACTCCACCCGTTACATTTTCAAAATAACTGCCCAGAAATATTTAAAATAAGAATGTTTCAGATTAAAGAGGACTGAAGAGACAAGGCAATGAAAGGTAACATGTGACCCTGATTTATATCCCGTACCAGAGTCATTGTTTCTTTTGCTCTCAAGGACATGAGTGGGAGTGACTGACAAAACAGGAATGTTTTATCAATGCTGGCTTATCTATATTGATAATTATACTGTGTTTAGTATATATGCATTGCAATATTATTTAGAAGCAATGGTTGTCTCTCCTCATCTCTGCAATTTACTCTCCAATTATTCAGAAAAATAACGTGTGTGTGTGTGTGTGTGTGTGTGTATAGAGAGTAAAAGAATAATAAAAGGCCAATGTAATAAAATCTTAATTTGGGGGGAATCAAGGTTCAGCTATAGTACGAATTCTTTCTATTATTCTTTCTGAAAGTATGGAATTACTTTTTAAAATGTTGTTTTGTGACATCTTTTGAACAGGTGACACTCATTCTCTAGATTTTAGGTTTCTAAAGGAGTGGGTACCACATAGAGCAGTCACTCTGCCACCTGAGCAGCAACAGTTGTAAGATGTCATTGACTCCAAGATGCACCCCAAATTTAAAAGGGTAAAGATAGAGAAAATGTAAACATTAAAATCATGGTCCATAAGCCGGCCATGGTGGCACATGCCTTTAATCTCAACACTCGGGAGACAGAGGTCGGAGGATCACTGTGAGTTTGAGACCAGCCTGATGCTACATAGTGAGTTTCAGGTCAACCTGGCCTAGAAGGAGACCATACTTCAACCACCCCCCCCCCAACTCCAAAATAAAAACAAATCATGGTCAAAGTTTTAGTCAGCACATACAAAATTGGAGAGCAGGTTCAAGTAAATGGTGATTCTCCTGTTTGCTCATTTAGTGTCTAAATAAGTGTTTCCTATGCAATAGGTACAAGTTAGCATAAATGTGGTAGTTTATAAATAACACAACTTTACTATCTTACAGTTCTGGAAGTCAGAAGCCCACAATAGATCCATAGGGATATTCTAGAGGAAAAACCCTTTTGCTTTTATTTGCCAACTTAAGGAAATTGCCCATATTCCTTGGCTGTGCTCCCTTCCTGTCATTCTACCTACCACAGTATGTTTGGCTATAAAATTCACACATAGATTATATGTACTTCTTGGCTTGACAGACTCTTGTTATAGGAAATATAGTTGTGTAAACATCTGATCCTGAAATAAAGAAAATTTTGAAAATGAATAAATAAAATTTTTAAAAAGAATTAAATTGTAAAAAAATACTTATTAAAAAAGTTGCTAAATGATTAAATTGCTAGAAAAATATGTGTCTTCAAGCAAGACAATATGACAATTTGGCACAAGTCTTTCTTTTTTTTGAGACAGACCCTCACATAACCTAGGCTGGCTTCAAATACACAATGGAACCAAGGAAAGCCTTTAAATTATGATATTTGTTTCTCTACTTACCGTGGGCTGAGATTATCAGTGTGTTGCCACACTCAATTTATGCAGTGTTGGGGATTAAATCTGGGGTTCCCTTCATGCTGGCAACACTAGCAACTGCGTGAACTCCCCCTCAATTGTTATAAATATTCCTTGATCGTCAGGAGAGCTCTGCTTAGGTAATGAAGATCTATTATGGTGCTTAATGCCACAGCTAATTTGTGGGCAAGCAATAGGAAAATATGTTATCTAAAAATAATAACTTAGGGTTTTTTTTCTTTTTTAAATATAAAAGAGACCTAGGGTACAGATTCTAGTGAGTAAGGTGCTCCAGAAATTGGTTGTGTTAGGAACGTCCAGGGCTGATAAACATGACTTATCAGCGGTCCTCTTTATTACTAGAGACTTTCCATAATTGAACTAAATGAATAGAAACTCACACACACATGGAAGGGTGTCTGGCAACAGTTATATGTCTAAGTTAACATTATGGTTATATTAATACAACAATCATTGGATCATTACTAGCAAATACTAATAGTATTTCATATGAAATTGCAAAAGAAACTAGGCTCTACATGGGACCTATGTGAGACCTGGGCTCTGCATGAAATCTACATGGACCCTACATGGAACCTAGGCTCTACATGGGACCTAGGATCATCATGGAAAGATGGTTTGGATCCTCTAAGTTGACACATGAAACAAAGCAACACTCACTTGTGTGCCTATTACTATCCACTTACAGGACCTACTTCATTGCTGACAGGATTGAGTGGGTAATGCATTTAAAGCAGTATGTTTTTGGCTGGTACAGTGTTTTTTAAAAATATTTTACTTATTCATTTCCAAGCAGAGAGAGAACACCAGGGCCACCACCTTGTGGGTCTGGCTTATGTGGGTACTGGGGAATTGAACTCGGGGCCTTAGGCACTGGAGGCAAGTGCCTTAACCGATGAGCCATCTCCCCAACCCTGGTACAGTATTTTAATAAGTACTATTATTAATCAAGTCTGTTCCTCTTTTTAAAGGGTCTGAAAATGCTGTTTGGAAATGAAATTTTAAAAAGAGTAGAGAGAGAAATGAATAGCATCTTCTAATGTGGGAAGAAAATGATCTCTGGCAGGACCCTGGAAGTGGAGAGACTGTGTGGGCCAGGGGAGAGAAGTGGGAGAAAGGAGAGGTGGCAGGACGGTGAACTAAAACCAAAGATGTTATGAAAAATTATATTGAAATCTACTTCTTCACTTGATAATTGAAAAATAAATTTTAAAAAGAGGTTGGTTGGGTGAGGTACATGCCTTTAATCCCAGCACTCAGGAGGCAGAGGCAGGAAGATCACTGTGAGTTTGAACCCAGTCTGAGACTACATAGAGAATTCCAGATCAGTCTGGGCTAGAGGGAGATCCTGCCTCAAAAAAATCAAAGGGAAAGAGAGAAAGAGAGAGAGAGAGAGAGAGAGAGAGAGTTTGGGCAGAAGTACCCTGTGGAGGTGGATAATGTTATAAACTGAAGTCCTAAGTTGTTTACATAGGTATCATGATAATCACTTTCTATGTATTTTCTCATTTACTCCACAGAACCAACATGAACATAGTATTAGCCCCATTTTGCCTCCATTTTGCTAAAGTCTCACATTAAATAAAAACTTAAATAAATAGCAATGATGAGATTCCAAGACATATTGTCCAGACCCCTGTTCTAATTCTGCCCTATACTCTCCACATACCTGGTTCTTCCCTCCACAAGCTGCACTCTAAATGGAGAATCTTGTTCATTTGCCCATTGCTTTCTAACAGAGCTTGAATTTTCTCAGACTTGGCTCACTATGCCCCTTATACTTCTCAAACACAGGGACAAAGCTTTTCCTTTCTTTTCTCTTTGACTCTCCCAAAGGGCTTTGTATTGAGGTCAGATCACAGAGTGTTTCTAAACAGACACCCCTGGGGCTCAGCAGACAGCAGTGCAAACACCCTGGAATACACCTGCAACCTAAGAAAGATCAGAAGGATTCCCTTTTGTTAGTGTTCTTAATCAATAATTTCTACTTACTCAGAGTCCTGCTTAGGAAAGAGGAGGGTTGTCATGGTGAAGAGCAGCCCCTCTGGATGCTGATGCTGACATCTAGAAAAATCACAGTGCCTAGATTCAATATTCTGCGCTCCATCTCCCTGACAGACTGCAAATGGCAGTGCCTAGAAAATATGCATCGACTACATCTCTCTTTGATTTCTTTTCTAATTATCTCATTACCTATTACTTAAGCGCAGCAGAACTTTAAATGTTAAGAAGGAACTATCAGAGAATAGGTTCTTTGTGAAAATGAAAGTGGGAAATTGGCATTTTATTTGACTTTAAAATTCATTAACTTTGAGCATTTGAATCAAATTGCTAACTGGAATAAGACTATGGGATGAATAACTTTCACAAGAATCTATAGAGTGCATTTTACTGATGATGTACCTTCACAAATGTCCCCTATTTGTATCTGAACATCTCTCATCTGAGGATAATGGTATTTCCAAATTGTCAAACCCAGAACAAAGCAGAATAAGAGAATAATATGCTCTATGAGATGCCTTCTTTCTGCTTTTCTAATCTAGAACACACCACTCTCAGATTTGAAAAATTTGTGTGCAAATGATTCTTCAAAAAAGAAGCAGACAGATATGCACCAATTCTCTTTGACAATACAATCCACATCTAAATGAATTTTAGATCAATTCTTCTCCAACGTAGAAGCAAAATATTGCTAAAGGAACAGTCTGTCTTCAGCTCACTTGTAGTAAATATTTGCCACTCAGTGCTCAGAAGCCAGTTGGATTTTCTTTAATCTTTGGCAATAGATGCTAATACACATTCATGGGTTATGGTTTGCCAACAAGGAGAGAGAGCAATGTGGGAATGGGGTAAGAGTTCTAGCAATCAACCAGGCAAGACAGAGGAAATTGATAACTAACCATCTGCATGCCAGGAAGGCAAACTTTCCACAACCTCCCAATGTCTGCCCGGCTGCCTTTTCTCCTATCTCTCCAATCTCAGCCTTGAGGGAGTTGCTCATTCGAGCTTCAAGAAATATTTGTGGTGTTGCGGAAGAGAGGGTGGAAAGAATTCAGGAGCCACAGGGTGCGAAGGAGTACTTTGGGGCACTGTCCCCTGACATGAACTAACTGGTGCACTCATGACCTCACAGTGGTTACTGAGGCTTCGACAAGACCTGCATTGTTCTGAGCCCAGCAACACTTTCCCATGGAGGACCGAGGATGACAAAAGGAATGAGACAATTAGCTATGAGATCTGTTCAGAGGCAGGGAACCCCTGACTGGTAAGGGGACCCAGGGAAACCTTGAATGGGGACCAAGAACCCCATCTACGTGGGAAAGTCCTCACTAACCATAGGTCCTCAGAAAGGCTACACCCTCCAAACGCTCACCAACCTAGCAGTATGTCTCAATTGACCAATAATGATCTCACTCTGCTGCTATTTGTATTTTTCAGAAAGTAGCATGAACCAGGGACAACAGAACTCTACCAAACGGACATGACTTGACAGGGGACACCCAAACAGGAGACCATTCACTTCAAACTCACCACTTAGGGCCCTAATGCAACCTCTAAGGAAGTGAGACAGCGAGCAAAAGAGCTACTCCCACAGCAAGGCAGATAACCTGGGGAAGGACAATAGAGAGAGGCACTAAGACTGCCCAAAATTGTCCAAAATACAAATCTACAGACTCTTAAAAACCTAATAACTATACAAAATATAAACTCACCCACTATGACTCAGGGAAATTTGTGGAAGAGAAGGTGGAAAGAATGTAAGAGTCATAGAGGGGGAGAATAACTAATGTATAAGAGGGAATGTCATCATGGATTCAATGGCTTTATCTAAGAACCTATGATACTAAGCATATTGTGTTAATATATGTAATTTTAAGCCAATAAAAACATTAAAAAAAGGAATGAGACAAGAGAGAGGAAGGACTACTTAGGAAGAGCAGGGTCCTCAGGGGATTGGGACTGGGGGACAAAGAGGATATCAGGATGTGAACTGGATCAAAATACATTAAGTTCATATGTTAATGTTCTCAGTAAAAATAAAGAACTACTTGTTGAGAACTTATCTTGTACCTAGTCTATTACTATGCTGGGAATACAATGGTAGCCAATACAGAGATAGCACCTGTCCACAGGTGTTTATAGCCCAAAGGAACACAAGGCTGGATAAACCAGAATTAATACCTCATGGTGTGATAAGTACATTGTTTATTCAAGTTCTAGAGAAAAGTCACCTGATGAAAAACTTAAAAGATCAAAATAAGCTTTCTATGAAAAGTGATAACCTAACTTAAAGGCAGAGTTAAAAATGTGTATGTTACTTAGAGATGAAAAAGCAATCTAGAGGCAAATAGCATGCGCAGATCTGGAGTAGCTATGTTCAAGGAACCTGAGGACCAGTTTGGCTGAAGCATCAAGTGTCAGAAGGATAGCGGAGAAGATGACAGGAGAACAGGCCAGCTCTGCACACGAGTCAGAACTGTCGAGCTTATGTTCAAGTTTCAAACACTAAAATAAAATCAGACATTTACACACTGCTGGTTCATTTCTCACCCAAGATGCATATCCGGTGTAATTTGGATTTAAGTTGGTTGTGGTGAGGTCTCTGGGGAACCAGAGTGAGGGAGACTCATCAAATCCCAATAGGAATGTATGGCTTTTTGCATCACCGTAGCAAGGGAAAGGACTCAGGATGCCTTTCATATGTTTCTGTCTAGAAATGATACACATCACTTATGCCAAGAGCTACTGACCAGGCCAAGTCACATGCTTCTCATACCTAACTCAGCAATGAACCCTGAGAAAACAGAGAAAACAAAGCAGAGAAGATGGAACGTTGAATTCTCACTGTTGTTCCTGGAGCCGGCATGATACTGACAGCCTTGAAGGGCCACGAGGAGTCAGAAAAGGATTCTGATCGAATCTTAATGTGTTTGTAGCTCTTTTTGTTCCCCTCTCCCACCTCTAGTTGAATAGGGGTCTCTCAGAATGAAAAGTATGCTGTTTGAGAAGAGAAAATGGTTAAAATTAACAGAATAATTGATTTCTACCTCCATCATTCTGTTAAAAGCACATGGCATTGTGAGTGCCTCAGAGAGTAAATGTCCAGACAAAATTACAAGCCAGGTGTGGTGGACATGCCTGAAACCCCAGCACTTACTGCTTTGAGAGCCTGAAGGGAAATCCAACTCTGGTTGTTGGGCTTTGCAGGCGAATGCCTTAACCACTGAGGCCCTTTTTAGTTATCTCTCCAGCTGCTCTTAGTTATATTTTTAATTAATTAGTACATTTCCATAGCCCACGTTTTGATGGGGTTATCTGATTTCTGTTTACATTTTAAGTTCTTTGTATATTCTAGATATTGTTCTAGATATCAATCCCCTGTCAGATGAATACCTAACAGATTTTCTCCCATAGTTTCCTTTGCTTTATACAAAAGCTTTTATTTTCATGAGGTGCATTTATTGATGGTTGACCTTATTTCCTGAGCCACTGAAAACTTATTCAGAAAGTCCTTACCTATGCCTATATCTTGAAGTGCTTTCCTTATTTTTCCTCTATATTTTTCTGGTTCTATGTTAAGATATTTAATCCATTTGGAGTTGATTCTTCTGCATGGAGAGAGATAAGGGTACTGTTTAATTTTTCTAAAAGTATATTCAGTTTTTGCAGCAGCATTTGTTGAAGCTGACTTTTCTCTGATGAGTATATTTGGCATTTTGTCATAAACCAGACAAGTGAAGCTACATAGGTCTGTATCTAAATTTCTATCCTCATCCATTGATTTATAGGTTTTTTTTTCTTGTCCAAAGTTGCTGCTTTTTCTACTGTGGCTCCATAATACACCTTGGCATCTGGTATGATGTGTAATAACAGCCTTATTTTTTTTATTTAGATATTTATTGTTCAGAATTGCTTTGAGGGCTGGAGAGATGGCTCAGCGGGTAAGGCACTTGCCTCCAGTGCCTAAGGCCCAGGGTTCAATTCCCCAGGACCCACAGAATCCAGACCCACAAGGTGGTGGCCCTGGTGCGCTCTCTCTCTCTCTCTCTCTCTCTCTCTCTCTCTCTCTCTCTCTCTCTCTTTCTCTCTCTCTCTTGAAAACGAATAAATAAAATATTTTTTAAAAAAGAATTGCTTTGGAGGGGCGGAGCAAGATGGTGACCGAGTAACAACTTCGCCAGGACTCTCCGTAAAGGTTTGACCCCCTCAACTGGTATCCAGGCTTTGGACACCGGCCGAACCCGAGTTCGGACTCTCCCTCCCTCCCGAACCCCTGGGCTGCAGCAGACGGGGTTCGAGAGGAGCTCTCTGCTCCCCTGTGGAGCAGAGGGCCGAGCCCTCCCGCCCCCATTGGCTCCCGCCATTATCCCCCAGGGCGGATTCCAGGCTCTCCGCGGCGGCGGAGGTTTCATTGCAGGACTGAGACCCGGGCACCCGGCCTCTCCTCGGCATCGGCTTGGGGTCCACAGCAGGGTTCCCCAGCAGATCTCAGCTCTGCAGGAGAACACAGAGTGGGCTGGGCCACGGAGGTTTGGGGTCTGTCTGCAATACAGGCCCAAGTTTGGGGCCGCCCAGCCGCTCCCCAGCTTCAAAACCGCCGCGGGTTCCCGGCAGCTCTCCGCTCTGC
>PVHP010002692.1:0-86359 GCA_004024765.1 Zapus hudsonius
TAGTTGTATCATAATCTAATGTTAGTTATTGCTGTTATTTTTCCCAGGAATGCATTTTTTTCCTTCACTTGCTTTCATTGTAATACATGAGCTGTATCCCAACAAATTATATAATTTAATATTTTCATCATTTTTGCTGTAAATATGTTTCTATTATCTTTATGATTTCACCATTCAGCTACGAGGCATGATTTAAAAGTATCTTTAATAGAACAAATATAATCTATTCTAGATACTTATACTGTTGGTTTTTAAACTTTTTATACTAGGTGGTTTATTTTTATACATTTTATATTCTTTAATATAATGTGTATTTTCTAATAAAGGGAGAAGGATAATCTCTAGAAAGATAGAAATCATCCTTCCTCCATTTCCTCCAGGGGGTGCTGGGATTACAGATGATGTGCACTGCTGCCCCCAGCTTTTAAATGAGTGCTGGGGATCTGAACTCAGGTCCTCAGGACAGCATGACAAGAATCTTATCCACTGGACCATCTCCTCAGCCCAAGCTCTAAAGTTTTAATGGTACAGTATTTATATCTTACCCTTGCGGCACAGGAGCTTTCTAGCACAGCATATGGAAACTCCCCTGGTTTTGTGTCAGTTTTACCATTTTAACACTCATTAGTTATTAGTTTTATGGTCACAATAATCTAAGGCATGATGTATTAATTTTCACATCCACTGTGGTTTCTTAAAATTCTTTGCTTAACCTATGACTTCTCCTTTATTTCTGGCATCCCATAATATTGAGAGGGCCTATTAGCATAACATAATTGGAAGCCCATGTAGTATATCTAAATATTTAACATTTTTACATAGAGATTGTAAATTGTTTTTTAATAATGATCTATTTTCTGTTATTTTATTTTATTTTGAGTGTGTGTGTGTGTGTGTGTGTTTGTGTGTGTGTGATGTGCATGGGTGTGAGGATAACCTTGGGTGTTTCTTATCTGCCTAACTCTTGCCACTGCTGTTTGTGAACTCCGACATGTGCTGGGGAATTGACCTCAGGCCAGTAGGCTTGTATAAGCAATCACCTTTAGCCACTGAGCCAGTTCCACAGCACCAAGACTGCAAAGTATGAGATGAATACTATTCTACCCTCCTTACTAACAAATATACCTTCCCAACAACCCGGAATGTCAGGTGAAATGTAGACTTCTCATACTCCAAAGCTTGACAAGTGAACCAGTCGCCTCTCCTTCTAGCTCTGTCCCACACGACGAAGGACCTCCCATACTATTCTAGTTCTCCCTTCCATATATCCAAGCTGTGTCTACAATGTCAGCAAAGAGCCCTAAGGATCTCCTCGGAAGGAGATCCATGTAGAACCTTAAGTGAGCTGTGGGCTAGTGTATCAGAATGCTCTAGCAGTTAGATATCTAGAGTGGTGTCTTGGGGAGGTAGATTCCAAGTGACTAAAGTGTTCTACTCTGAGGATAGAGTCAGAGAGAGAAGATTTGCAGACTGTGGAGAACGGAATTCCGCCTGACCCTCAAGATGCCAGTTTCATACCGCACATCCTTTCCTTATGACTTCAGTGAGAAACTGCACAGTAAGCTCTGTTTTTCCTTCTTAAGTAAACCAATAAGTTGAAAAATCCTGGATTCACAATTGCTTTTCTTTAGTACTTTGAATATATGATGCCACTTTCTTTCTTCTCTGATATCTACTGTTCTTGTTTTAAAGCTGTCTCTGATCTCACTGTTCTTTTTTGTACTGAATGGCATTTAAGTTTCAATGGGAGTGCCATTCATTTAACGTTGCCTCTGGTTGCTTCTGCATAGCATCTTAGTGGATCGATGCATTCAAGACCAGGATAGATTTTACATGTCTTTTGTAGAAGAGAAGCATTCCTTTCTTTTCTTGCTTTTTTTAAAAAAATTTTTATTCATCAGTGGGGAGAGAGGAGAGAGAGAGAGAGAGAGAGAGAGAGAGAGAGAGAGAGAGAGAGAGAGCATCAGAGCCTCCAACCACTATAAACAAACTCTAGAGTCATGCACCACTTTGTGCACCTTCTTTCCATGGGTACTGGGGAATTGAACACCAGTTGTTAGACTTTGTAGGCAAGCACCTTGACCATTGAGCCATCTCTCCAGCCCCTTTCCTTTCCAGCCTCTGCCTGTTTATGATGTGATTCATGCAGGAAGAAAAGGTGACTGACATATTCTATCATCCTTTTCTTTGGTCTCTTTTCTCTTGGGTTGCTGAAGTAGGTTGATTTTTCTCCATGAACATTATTTTTTAAGTTGCTTTGGAATTTGCTATGACGATCTAGTCTGTAGCTGGAGTAGGGAAATAACTGCTCAGAACAGCTGCACAACCAAAGATGGTCTAGTATTGACTTGGCCAAGGATCCTTGTAACTCAAGTGCTGCCACAGGTTCTTGCTTGGCTTGCTACTTATTCTTGATTGGGTATTTCCTTCCAAAGAAATCAGTGAGGTAGGGGAAGAGAAAGATCTAGACACCCAAGCTTTAGCAGCATTAAATAGCATTAAATTCATCTCCATAAGAAGGCATCAGAAATCTGTACGTGAAGTCCAGGGAGGTGAGGTGATATACTCAAGCTTTATTTAGTGAAGTGCCAGGAAATAGAACTTAGATAGATAAAATTTCTAGCTGAGGTGCCTGCTCAGATCCCATATTGCTTTTAGTTTCTTTAGTATATCCTGGGCATATTTCCTTAAATAATATCATTTTTGCAGCAGATTCTCTGACATGATTCCTAACACACATCACATTAATGCAGAAAGAGCAAAAGTCTTGGAGTTAGGAGGAACTGAGTTTTAATTCTCCTTCCTTCTATCATTTATTAGTCCTATCGCCTAAACACATTAATTTCTCTAAGAGTAAATTACTCATCTCCAAGTATCTTTATAAGGTCAGGCTCCTTAGTGAAATTCTTGGCACATAGTAGACATTAAGTAGATGGAATTATTACTTTTGTCGATGTTAATGTTTTCACCTTGACACATTGACTTTTTCCTACTTATCTTGTCATTTATTTATTTCTATTTTCCTACATATTTTGTCATTTATTTATTGCATATATGTATATATGTTTATGTATGGATGTTTTGAATACATTTTGATGGGATGTTCTCCATGTTTAAACACATCTAGTTGCTCTGGATAGGACTTAGTATGCTGTGGATGATGACTGAGAAATCATGATTGATATTATCAAGCGATAAACCAACAGCTGACAAACAGATTAGAGCCATTCCCAGAGTGAGTTAGGACTTGCAGTTGGTTCATATCTCATTAGTCTGCTCAGACCCAGCAGGGAGTCACAGCAGTGATGCCAGGCTCGGGGACACGGCACCCTGCTCCATGTTGGAGCATGTCCGTTCAGAAGTCATTCACTGGTGTGAGCACTTAGATGCTCCGTCACTGGTCACTGCACATTAGCATATCTCGGTTGGTTCTTTCTCCACCCCAATTTTCCATCATCTTCCTCCACTCTTTTCTTCGCTACTCCAACCCCTACTGCCTCTCACAGGAGATTCCCACAGGAATTCCTGACTGATTTCTGGAAAGTTTGAGATGGGACTAAATTATGAAAGCTTAAGAGATTTTATTACATTTCTATTTAAACCATCAGATGAAGAGAGCCTGAGATAGATGGGTGGTTTTCTTTACTTTACAGGCTGCCAAGTCTATCCAACCTGATAGGATAACATTTCAACTCTGAAAGAAAACAAAATACAATACTTTGGCTTCTAGTTCTTGGGAAATGATTAGAATATATACTTCTTGGATGGAGCTCATGAGATCTAAAAACCGCAGACATACAAGCTCCAGGAAACCTGGTTTGGAAGATGTAGTTGGTATGAAAGTCTTGGTCAATACAGAACTATAACTTCAAGGGAGTCATGGAGATGAAAACTGTCATTTTCCACATGATGAGGTGGTTTCAGAGTTTTAAATATGTGACCAGAATTTTAAATATGAAGCCTCTGAGTGTAGTGTGTTAGAGGCAAGTCTTCCTATAGGACATACAGAGTCATAATGGATGATCACAAAGTAGATGTAGAAATTGATTTTAAGACACAGCTTAGTTCCTAATCATGTATGGGAACTTACTAACTGATAACCAAGCAAGTGATTTTCTTCTGTACATAAGTTCAGCTCTCCCTGTGGTCATTGCTGATATGTAGTATCTGCTTCCCAGGGTTTTGGGTTTATTTACTTGGAGGATCAGAGTGTGTGTAAAACATTCATCACAGAAAATTGAACCTAATAAAAGCTCAGTAAATGCTGGATTTCTTTGATAGAGCCAACAAGCCCCCACAAACAGACACACTGTGATGAGTTAATTAAATATTTATTAAACACCAACTCTGCACCAGACACTTTGCATCTAGGTGCAGAAATGAAAATGACACAATCTGCGATCTTGGCCATTTTAGGTTCAGGACACTGATTATGATGAATGAAAACTTGTAAGAGAAGAGACTTTGTCAATATTTACTTAGGTATCTTCAGGGTCTGGGGGAGTGAATAAATTCAGTAACTATTAATTGAGAGTGTATTTGTAGTAGATAATATTCTTGGTTTTGTGACTCATAAGTGTATAAAACAAAAATATATCTTCAGGAACTTCCATTCTGAATGAAGGAAGGAAGGAGAAATGAAGCTACTTGGTCTGAAATCATCCAACATTTCCCATAAACTATTCTTTCAACATTCAGGTAGGAAATTTCCTTACAGAATAGAGACAATTTAGAAACCTTTCTCTCCTAGCTGGAGTGAAGCTACTTATAACCCACCACCACCTCATATGCTGCGACATGCAAGGCCACCAATGCTTCTAATGACTTTTATGAGATTGATGTGTGAACACGTGGTCTAAAAGGATATCCCATTCTTTGGGGAAATGGGTTTCACATCAATGCATCTTAGAATTCCTGGTCTCCCATCCACCAAATGGCTTCATAGGTCCTCAGCCTACAAAGCAGAACTGGGGCATTCAAGGGGCCAGGGAAGTCTGCTAACTCACTGTGACTGGTAGGTGTATATCCACTGCACTCCAGGGTCTGTCTCTGCAAGAGAATGTGTGCCTCCCTCATCAAGAAAGCTGCCAGCATTCACAAATGGAACATAAACAGGCCAGCAGGTTTTGATTAATCCAAATTGGAACTATTCAAACAGTCACAAAAAGAGATCTTTTCCCCTGAAGGAATTTACATGTGAAGAGAGACTAAGATGGGAAATAAACATTTCTATAATGATTAAAGTTAATTGGCTTGAAAGGATGCCTCTGAAAGAAATGCTTTCTGGTTTTAGTTCCAATCTATTTCGGGACAAGCCTGTTTTTCATAAGATTGGTAACTGTGAACAGATACCGTCCTTTCATTGGAAACAGATGGCACAGGACATAATTAAAGAGGTATGCGTTGGCATCTCAAAGAACTGCTTTCAATTACGGCATTTCAAGAGTATTAAGGGGAAATATTTTAAACAAGACCACTGCAAAAATAGATTTTGTCATTAACTTTGAAATAATATTTGAATTAAGGCTGAAATTTGCATGTGCCAGGTCTGGATCTTACCGGCTGATGCTGATTGGTGAGGGAGAAATTGAATCATTATGGTCCTATCGTTCAGGGGAAATTCTTTTTAATACAGAGAAAAAAGTATTTTCCCTCTGGTAAGACTCATATTTTAATTTGCACTTGAATTTCAGTTATATTTTACAACCTC
Source organism: Zapus hudsonius (assembly GCA_004024765.1). Classification (NCBI taxonomy): domain Eukaryota; kingdom Metazoa; phylum Chordata; class Mammalia; order Rodentia; family Dipodidae; genus Zapus; species Zapus hudsonius. Next base: position 5,711 of record PVHP010002692.1, read on the forward strand.
GGAAAGCTTTCATAGTGAAACCATTTCAATGCTGATGCAAGGTTATCTGTCTGTCACTAATGTACGAATGTGTGAGTCCTGTGTAATGTACTAATGTGTGAGTCCCCATGGCTACGGCTGATGGCCCGCCAGCAAGCATATCCACAGGTCCTGTAGCCCACAATGTTGAGAATACACCAGGCAAGTTCATCCTTATGGGAATACGGAAAATTCCCAAACTAGATGATGTGCAAAGTAGGAGGTTGCCTGAGCTGATTTGTTTATTGTAATTCTTCTCAGTAGACACTAATAATGAAGATTACCATAATTAAATTTATCTAACACTCTCAATTTATGAAATGCTTCAGCTGTATTTGTCCTGTGTAACATTTGGAATGATGTTTACTTTCCTGAAAAACTATTTATTGAGCATCTAACTCGTGGCGGGCACTATGCTGAAGATACAACAATGAGCACAAGGTATGATCACTTTCTTCTAGAGCTCATGATTGAGCAATGGAGACAGATGAGCAAACAGACAATTATAGTACAAGATGGTAAGTGCATAGGAGCAAGGTAGGGTGTCACAGAACTTCCTAACCTAACAGGGATACTTAACCCAAGTAATAGCTTTTCCCAAATTACTTTAAACTTAGTGTTCAATAACCAAAGAGTAAAGCAATAGTAACTCAAGAAAATATACTTTCTGATGGACTCCCCATGACTCACAGTAGCTTGACAGAGAAGATATAATCTAACTTATCGATTACTTATGACTATGATTGGTTAATAGAATAATTTTACTTTTGATTATATGTTTACATATATCAACATACATATGCATCTATACATGTAGGCACAAAGACAGAAACAGAAAACATGGATGAGCCATTTTACTTTTACCAGCAAATCAAAGTTTTGAGGGACTTTAGTCTCTGCTTTTAGTTAGGTACGCATGTTAGAATAGAGAGCGTACCCACCTGCCTCCCGGTGATTGTTTGTACACTCTGAGGACAAAGGTAGGGTCCTGGTGAATATAAACAAAGGGTCAAAATACTAGCCAGTCTACACTTCTATTTTCTCATCCTATGAGGAATGAGCAGAGTGTTGTAATTTGAATTTTGGAACTTTTTCCCCAATAGGAACAGTTAAGCCCTAAGAAGTACAGTAATTTCATTCAATATTATCCTATATGCTCAAAATCTCCATGAAGATATTTAGATTACTCCTACCCAATAATTAGCTTTTCCTCATTGTGGATAGTTTATGAAGAGGGTGTGTATATTTTGTCTTTATGGTTTATGGGGTATGAATTTAAATAGCATCACAAATGCTAGTACCATTCATTTAAGGACAAACTATTCAGATTTGTGCCCCAAAAATTAAAAAGAAAATATGACGGTATAAAGAGTAATTGTGTTTTGATAAATAATGAAAAGGGAAAGTTTCCAATTTGAGGAAGAAAATGAAAAGAAGGGAAAATTCTGAATTCTGACTGAGGAAGAATTTTGGGTGTTTAGAAAAACGAATAATGATTTTTAAAATAATGGAAGGGCTGGAGAGACTGCTCAGCGGTTAAGGCACTTGCCTCCAGTGCCTAAGGCCCCTGGGTCAATTCCCCAGGACCCACATAAGCCAGACCCACAAGGTGGTGGCCCTGGTGTTCTCTCTCTCTCTCTCTCTCTCTCTCTCTCACTCACTCTCTTTCTCTTTCTCTCTGTATCTCTGTGTTAGAAAATGAATAAATAAAATATTTAAAATAATGGAAGAAAATCCTTTTAGTAAAATAAACTACAAATTCTTTACAGGAGAGCTTTTTTAGTTGGTGGTAGGGACTGGTTCTTGCATTCCACCTTGGCACAAGCTCATCAACGGTGGAGTTTGTTGTCTTGGTTTTCAGGCTTCAGGTTTAGCTTTGAGACTTGTTTTGACAATATACAGAGGAGTGACTGGGTCCATGCTCAGGCCTTAAGAGGCCTTTATGCTGTGTTTCCACTTGTTCCCTTGAGACAGATGTATCTTAGCCACCTCCAGGGCCCCAGGACAAGGAGAGATGTAGGACCAACCAATGGAAGATGGCTCACCAATCTGCAGTAAGAAGCGGCTTGAAGTAGAGCATCCAGCCAAGACACACCTGTGAAAATTAATGATTTTTCTTCTATGCTACTGAGCTTGGAGTGAATGTTTTTTTCTCAGCCATATCATAGTAAAAGCTAATGAGTAATTTGGTGAGGGGGGAGAACAATTAATGGGCAAAGGAAAAAAAGGTGGAGCTAGAGTCAGGCTTCTTTATGCCTCTCCTTGGGTATCCATAATCTCTAAACAGAGGCAGTTATTGGGGTAAATGGCTGGGCATCCAAGTGGTAGGCTACCATCCTTGGTTTGGCGAAATTTAATTATTGCTTGTTTGATCAGAGTGGGCTTTATAAACTTCAAAACCAATCCACACAGCTTTGGGTGAAAGCTATTTTTTTGGGGCTCAAAATATTCTACATCAGGGTTGGAGAGATGGCTTAGCGGTTAAGGCACTTGCCTCCAGTGCCTAAGGCCCCAAGTTCAATTCCCCAGTACCAACATAGGCCACACCCACAAGGTGGTGGCCCTGGTGTGCTCTCTCTCTCTCTCTCTCTCTCTCTCTCTCTCTCTCTCTCTCTCTTTCTCTCTCTCTGTCTCTCCTTAATAAAGAAAAAAATTTAAAAAAATATTCTACATTGGATAATATACATAATGAAGCAAACAACCGTCTAAAGATAAATGGATCAGTTTAGAAATATCTGATTCTTATATCCTAAATATCTCATAAGTTCCTCGATTGTAAAGCCTAACTCCATTTAGGAGTTCTAACAGAAGGCTAATTGTTAATGTTCTTGGGCTGCAAGGACTTTGTTTCAGAGTCTGGAAATCAAATGGATATTTCACTGATAGGTTCTTTTTTTTCCCCTCTCAAATCACACAAATAGTTTCCTAATTCCTACTTACCAGGATTTCTTCTGCTCAAAATATTGGATTCATGTCACATAATTTCTAGAGATGTATGCTAAGATTGTGAACACAGAGACTTTGAGTCCCCTTGGCATTGACTCTTCAGGGAATACCGCCACTTATCGGGAATGAAGGTTAATTACTTCAACAAGCATGTATTTAGGATACATGACTGATGGACAATGCATGATTTGTAATCTATTTTCCAGATCGATGATATTGATTGTATCTCTCCTCTCACCTGGACCTCATAAAAATCCAGTTATGGGCTGGAGAGATGGCTCAGCGGTTAAGGCATTTGCCTCCAGTGCCTAAGGCCCTGGGTTCAATTCCCCAGTAACCATATATGCCAGACCCACAATGTGGTGGCCCTGGTGTTCTCTCTTTCTCTCTCTCTCTCTCTCTCTCTCTCTCTCTCTCTCTCTCTCTCTCTCTCTGATTGAAAATGAATAAATAAATATTTTTTTAAAAAATCCAGTTATGCTATATAGGATTATAAACTTGTGAGCATGGCTAGATATCCAAGTGGAAATGCCCCGACCTACCACTTGCACTTCAGTGAAGATTTGCACCAGGAAGATACTGATACTAACATCCAGAATGTTATCTGAACACTGACAGTCAGTAGTCACAGCGCGTTTCCTGTGTTACTTGCTCCATCTCACCACAGTGCTTTAAGCTAGTAACAGTGACCAACCCAGAGAGACCTCACCAGCTCAGGTGATAAGCAGTGGGGGTGGAAAATGCCTTGCTTTTCACTACTTTACTAAGAGGTGTTAGTTGAAAGCATAATTTGGGAGATACTCTCAAAGGGCCAGGAATCTCTTTTCTATAAACTTATCTTTTTCACAACTGCAGAGTAGTTTTAGTGTTACTTTCTCTTACTAGAACTCCCAAAACACTTTCAAAACTTCTAAATGTAGTGAGGGGTATGCCCTGTTCCCTTTTGATTTACCATCTCTCTTGTGGTTCCCCTCAAACGCCACCCATTTGGAACCTTCAAACAGGACTCTATTAATGCTTTGAAATACAGAAAAAAAATCTGATTTGTTCCCAAAGGAATGGGAGCAAAGATACTTAGTTGTTCTGAGTTTTATTGTAAAGATTGATTTCAAAGTTAGATATCAGGGCTGAGTCAGTAGCTCAGTTGGTGAGGGTGTTTGCCTAGAGTGTCAAACGTTCTGGGTTCAATCTTCAGCACTGAATAAAATCATGGAACCCCAGACCTCAGAAACTAGAAACTCTCCCCCTCCCTCCTTCCTCTTACAAATAAATTTAAAAAATTTTTGACAACTAAAAACAAACCTCATATGTTTAATTTTGATAATCTCTAAAACATTTTTCAGACATTACCTGGGGCTGGGGAGAATAAATCACTATATCGATCATCCCTAGGGTTGGAAGAACGCCTATTCCAGTAATTTTTTATGTGGAAAACTGTCTTGGTTCTACTGAAGGGATGAGTCACAAAGGTCTTTTTTAAGGTCTTTATTTTTTCTTTTTGTTTAAGACTATGAGAAAAGCATTGCTGTGCTCTATTTAGAGATGCTCGGGAGACTGCTTTCCCCTTGGTAAATGCCACAAAGAGACATTTCTCATGAAAACTTAACTGAAAAACAGGCTATAGTATGGTGATGGATGGCCTCTGGGAATAGTCATGAGAGACTGGAGCCAGGACCAGTAATTATAAGACACCAATGGAAAAAAAGCAGAGGTTGCATACATGTGAAATATACTGAAAGCAATCATAGAAGGGGAATGAAAGGAACAAAAAACAAATGCTTAGAAGAAAAGTAGTTCTCACCATTAAAGCAACAAACACATAGCACGCATTCGCATCTGGTAGAGCAGAAAACATACTGGTCTCGGAAAATCCTTGAGAATATATTGAAAACTTGGACCTATTAATTAAAGCTATGCGAAAATAGACAGTACAAGATCTTGAGTCTTGGACCCTCACTTATAATGTGAGAGACCTTTAACAGATGTCTACATCAGATTCATTATTTGCTAATTGAAAGGAAACATAGAAAAGCCACAGCACACTTCAGTAGAAGCATGGATGCCTACAATGGCCAAGAGAACTTGAAACAAGGTTTAGATATCAGATTTCAGGAACTCAATCCAATTCACTTCAGGAAAGAATGATACTTTCTGTCGGAATGCCAAAAATAAATAAATAAAAAAGATTGTACCATGTGTGGTTGGACGAATGGCTCCGTTGACCCAGTTGATAAAGTGCTTACTATGCAAATATGAAGCCTGGAGTTTTGATCCCCAGCACCATTTTAAATGTTGGGTGGGCAAGGTGGCTCACCTGCAATGTCCATGTTCTGGAGGTGGAGAGAGGGAACCCCTGGGGTAAACTAGCTAGTTAGACTAACCGAACCGGTCAGCTCTGGGTTCAGTAAGACACTGCCTCAGTTTATAAAGTGGAGAGCAATTGAAGAAGACACTCAATGTCCATCTCTGGCCTCTATATGCATGCATGAACATACGTGTCCCCACATCCATTTGAACACACATACATGCATGCATGCACACACCACACATACAAAAAAAATGCAACACGTGAATTTACTGTGTGCCTGCAGGAAAGTGGCAGTGGAGGATCAAAGAACACCCATGGGACATCTCTCAGTCAAGTCCATGAGCAGAATGCAAGCTTTGGGGTCAGACTTGCTGTCAAATATTGGCATTGCTTGTAGGAGTTGAAAACTGTATTTCTAGCCTCAGATCCTTCATCCTCAGAATGGGGATGAAAATACTACAGTCACTTTTAAGGATTACAGATGGTTTGTGACATCTAACGTGGGGCAGCTATTGTGACTTGAGAGGTCACGGCTCCTTCAGAGCACAGGCTGAGCCTCATGAATCTCTGTCATCTCCATTGTGTTCCGCACAATGCCTGTCATGCGTTAGGTATAATAAATCTTCATTGAATGAAGGAATAACTTAAAAGCTGGCTTAGTGCTCTTGCCTTTGGCTCTAATTACCATCAGATGGAGCTTTCCTTGATTTAGGCGATTTTTTTCCTCCTAAGGCCCAACTGAGCATCACCTTTGACTGTAGCGCCTATCCCAAGACAGAGAAACGACAGTAGACATAAATTGGCTGTTGGGGGTTCATGGCTGCTAATGACACATTCATATGCCACCTAAACACTGGATGTACCTCTGGTTTGGGACTCTGTCTTAGACTCATTTTTTAGCACCCTTTTGTCTGACAAGTCACATTGAGAAAGTTCATTACCTCTTTGAACTTAATTTCCTCATTCATAAATAATCAGTTGCGTAGTTGATGTAAAGATTAGAAGAGAGGGCATTTGTATCATGCCTGACATGTGACAGGCAAGTTTTGAAACTGAGTACAGGATACTGGAGCTTAAGCTCATTATATTATATCTGATTTCAAAAAAAAAAAAGATTTTTAAGCTCACATAAGAAAGGAGCCATATCTTATTCAGAACCACTTTGCATATAACTTGGTGCCTAGCATAATGTAGGTCAAAGAGTAGCTGTGTAATCAATGCTTGTGGAGCCGAATTGCTTCCAACTGTTATTCATACACTGAGTGAATCAAGAACATTTTTCCTGGAAAATGTGACTTGAGGCACTAGGAACCATAATTGATTCACAAAATTAAGGCATAGTAAAAAAAAAAAAAACCTTTATCCTGCTTTCTTAATATTATCAGAGCAATTGTCCAAAAAAAAAAAAGGAAGACACAATGTTCCTTAATTTTAATAAAACTTTAGACAAATTGAACATTTTAGGATGGTTTTATATGCAAGTAACAGAAAGCACAATTTGAACTGATTTCATGAGAAACTTCAGTGTTTGACCCACATGTTTGGAAGTGTGTGTCAGGATCAGTTGATCCAACCCAGCAGCTTAATAATGGGACCAAGAATCCACATTCTCTCTGCTTTTCTGTTGTGAGAACCTTGTTGGCGTTATCTTGGATGTCACTTGTCCTGCAGTGAGAAGTAGGTTTTGTGTTCCTCGTTCATATCTGGAAAGTGAAACTGCAAAACAGCAGGCCATTCCAAGTCCTAAGAGATGTCTGTTCCTTCCTTGGTAACTTTTACCAGTGAACTGCTATGCTCCGGTAGGCTTAGATTAGGGATCCTGACAGGGGACAGATATTGCGACCATGAAAATTCCTCAAGTTTTAGTGTTTCTACAGAGGAGGGAGAGTACAATGAGGACACAGTCATTTCTCTGTAATAAAGGTTATTATCTTCATGGCAATGGTGTAGATATTTGGACCTGATGACACAGTTGGGCCAATTTATAACTAATAAAATAGCTCTACAATTAACAAATTAGTAAGAGATGACATAATGCATAGTACAGAAATCTTCCCTACTTTTTACCTTTTCAGTTCAGATTGTGTTAGGTGATCCTCTGTCCTGCTTTCATTCGAAAGTATGTATCATTTTACAACCATCCATCATATAAACTGAATATTGATGATCGCGTTACACTCCAACCACACTGTTTTAGAAATCACATGTGCCTTATCTCTGTCTAGCCTCAACACATAACACAGAACATTGCAATAAGAATAAGCTCTAATTTCAAATATTAGTTAATGAGCAGCCAATGGGTATAAATTTCAGGAAGATTTCAGATTTTTTAAATATGTGTAAAGCCAACAGCCCAACAACACATTTATTTTAAATTTTATCAGCAGTGTTCCATCATTTAGCTGTAAGATGTGTGTTGGATCCAGGTTTAGTTAAGAATCTTTCTGATCCTGGAATTCATGGTTTGCTGTTTACTAAGTGTAATCATGTTGTATACTTTGTGATGGTGGCCCAGATGTCTCCCATGTAGAAGTCAGGACATGCTGAAGGACACAAAGGTCCTGGAGCTGTTTGTCTCATGAGAGTTTGAGCCTTCTTTCCAGAGCCATAAACTCCACAAAGAGAGCATATTCCATTATCCTTGCCAGGGGAGATGACTAGTCTTCGTTGATTGTGATCTGGCATGAACTTGACATTCTCTCTGTCTGCTTATAGGTCAGATGCCAAGACAACAAGAACCATAACTGAAGGAAGTTTAACAAGCCAATGTAGTAAAAGGGAAGAGAAAGGAGTTATCAGCGTGAGCAATCTTTAGCTCAAGTGATCTTTGAGAAGGAGAATAAATAAAAGCAGAAATCAACATGGCAGACAATGTTTACCTAGTACTGAACACCGGGCAGACACTCTAAGAGGATAATATATACTTGGAGATAAGGTTCAGACTATAATAAACTTTACAGTTTAGTTATATATTTGCAAAACACAAATATGCACACACATACCATACCAAACTACGTATCCAAGACAGCCAATGAGGTAATGAGAAAATATGATATCCAGGAATATGCTACATAGAGCTATTCTCCAGCTGCATAAATCATGTGCTCTCTAGCTTCTAATAGAACTTTTTATTATTGATAATATTTTCTACAATGTAAGTGCTGTGTAACAACATAACTGTGGAAATAATGGCACGGAAATGTCTGTACATGTTTAGTTCAATTAGTTTTCTCCTTGTCCCCCCCCCCCCATAAGGACTGACGTTCTTAAATCCCTTGGCTCCCCTAAAATATTCCATGCAACTTCAGTGCTGATTTTTGGAGTTATAATTTGACATCACGTTAAAGATATAAAAGTTACCCATCATTCCTAATCTTATCACTTAAACATCATTATCATGGTGATATATATACATATATATATACATATATATATATATATTTCTCTTTTTCTGCACGCTTATTCCTTTCACTAATTTACGGGGGTTTTAGCATGTTATTCCTAGAACAATACCTATGTATATATGTGCATACATAGAAAAACATTTGGAAAGATAGATGCAAATATGTTTTCTTTTTATTATTTGAAAATTGGATGTTTGTGTGTGTTTGTTTGTGTGTGTGTGTGTGTGTGTGTGTGTGTGTGTGTGTGTGTGTGTGTGTGCGCATTTCTAAGCCAGAGGATGACCTTGGCTGTCATCCTTAAAATACCAACCACCGTTTTTCAGACAGGCTCTCTCACTGGCCTGGAGCTCACCAGTTAGATGACACTGGCTGGCTAGCAAGCCCCAGGCATTCTCCTGCCCTTATCTCCCCACGGTGGGATCAGAAGCACATGTTGGCACATTTGGAGTTTTTACATGAGCGCTGGGATCAAACCAGGTCCTCATGCTTATGAGACAAGCACTCCATCAACTTCACTCTCTCTCTCCAGCACCAACACCGTTTACTCTTAATCTGATGACCCAGTTTACAAGCAGCATTAATACAGTGGTGTGTATATTTTCTAATTTCTCTCTTTCTCTCTCTCTCTTTATATACATATACATATATATTCTTCATAAAAATATTCTTTTCTTTCACTAATTTACAAAGGTTTTTTCACATACTAATCCCATGAACCAGTTTTGTATATATATGTAAATACATAGATAAATACAGGCATGAGGGAGTGCATTAAGCCTTTTGTATTTTATTCCATATATTTCTAAGTTGTTGTTTTAAGCAACAAGAAACATTTAGGTACATTTTTAAATTTCTAAAAATAGAAAAAAAAGAGCTCTTTTCTTTCGTGCTGTTATTAATAGAAAGTGCTTGGCTTTTGTGTTATCCAACTTTCTGTTGCTTTGAAAAAATTCTAAAATAAATATTTTAAAAAGAGAAACGTTGTATCAGTCTATGTCATTTGTCACTGTTGTTCAATGTAATGGAACAGAGGAGGTATGGGATGGGCACGCCCCACTTCATGGCAACCCTGAAGCAAACAATGCCAGTTGGTCCAAACTCCATTTCAAGGACACCCCCCCAATTACCCAGCTTCCTTCTGTTAAGCTCCACTTCCTAAAGGTCCTCCATCTCCTTATAATACCACAGGTTGGTGACCAAGTCTTCAACACATGAGCTTTGGGGGTCACTTACGATTTAAACTATAACAGGTTTTGAATTTGACTCAAGGCAATAACCCTTAGAGTCACAGCATAAATGAAAGTATTCAATCTTTGTGTCCAGAATTTTTCTTTTACCGTGAAGAAGAAGCCTAAGATAGCAGCAAGGGTCTTGATCTTCCACCGCAGCCCAGGGAGATGAGATGGCAGAGAAAAGCTCTCCCAGCTGGGGAGGGATGGTTCTCCCAGGGGCCCTCAGAGGACCAGGAAGACCTGGCTGGAAAGGACGTGGTGTCAGTTTCAGTTCTACTTTTCCTAAATCTACATCTGTGAGAATTTAGGAGCCTCAGAATCTCTCGTGGTGTGAGCAGTTCTGTACTCGAAGAACTCATAGCTAATTCAAGAATAGTTAAAAGCTGAGAATTATTTATTGAGGAGTTTCAGCTTTTTACATTGCCAGCCAAGGAGAGTAAAACAGAAAAAGCAAACAAATAGAAAAACAGGAAACACAGCAAATGCAATCACCACTCCACAAAAGAAGGGAAACTTTAACCCCCTCCAAATGGAGGGATATAATATCATATTTTAAAATGTAAACTTTAGCTTGAGGCCAAAACATTTACCTTTGTCTCTTTTCTCCAACAAGCAACTGCAGATTTGGGAACTTTTGGAATCCACTCATGAACATTCTGTTCTATGCTGTCCTGTAGGCATGCTGTGAACCAGAGGTTGACCTTGGCTGGCACAATGTTCATTTAATGACAATTGGGATGCAGGAAGGTAATTAGAAGTCGGACCCCAGAACAGAGAAACTTAGCAGAGAGAGAATGCTCTGAAGCCATTGTTGAGTGACTTCTACATGCCCGATATTCTCCTGGATGAGGAAATGCCACAGAGAAGAAGACAGACACAAGACTTGGCTTCAAGGGGCTTATGTTCTAGGGAAGAGGACAGAATATTAATTTATATTCTATGATATAATACATATCATAGATTTATATTCTATGATATAATACATATCATAGAATATAAATTATAAAAATATAAATTTATATCATATTAATATATACATGTACAAACATATATTATGTTACATTGGCATAAAGGTCACGGAAAAAATAAATCAGGTTATTATAGGAAGATCACTCAACTGTGGAAAGTGACGAAGACAGAGTGAGGAAGGAAATGGAAGAGGAAGTGAGGAAGTGAAATCCAGCTATGAGAGAGGAACATTGTTGGCACAGAGAAAAGCAACTGGGAAGAAACTATAAATGTCAGGGTGTGATTGCTCCATGTTTTTTTTGGTGAAGTGGTGGGAGCTGAGTGAAGGCTGGGCGCTGCTCCACTGTCTCAGGGCCTTTCCACAGAGCTGGGGGCCGTTGCAGGGGGGTCCAGCGAGACACAGACAGAGCAGATGTGGAGAGTGTATCCACGTGGTTTTTTATTCAATTGGGAGGGCTTACATTTATAGGAAAAAGGGGGCCAGGGGGATGGGGAATAGGGAAGAGAAAAGGGGATTGGTTGGTTGGGGTGGTGAGTTAGCGGCCTGCACTGGGATAGGTGAGTATGGACAACCTGAGAATACCTCATTTGGGGGCCTGAGTGGCAGGAAATATGTGATTCTAGCTGTGGGGATGGGTACAAGGAAGTTTCTCTGATACCCATTGCCAGTCATGCTGAGATGGGAATTCGCTGGTTCCTGTGGCTTGCCCATGGGGGGTTGGGAGTCAGGGTTGATGGAGCTGGGAAACGCCTACCGAATTATTGGGGTTTCACCCACTCAGACATCCTTAACCCTTTGTTCTCCATGCCCTCAGTAGCAGTGCCAACAAGCAGTGCCCAACAGCTCCATACAATGGGAAATGGAGAGGGGGGGATACTTGAGGGCCAGATGGCTAGATCACATGGGATCTTAGGAGCTCCAGCCATGACTGCCTTTAATGAATGGTGTACCATGAAAGGACACTGGACACTGAGCAGGGGATTGACAGTTTGGATTATTTTTTAACAGAGTTGTTCTGGCTTCTGTACAAAGCAAGTCCTTGTGGCATAGCAGAAGCAGGGAGCTGAGTGGAAGCTATAGTTTCCAGTCTGGGCAACGATAAAGAATACCCATAGCAGGGAGAAAGGGGATACTTGGAAAGTAAGTGCAGGTGTTCTTGCTGTTGCCTTTGGAGAAAGCTACATGTTCTTCAATGGGGAGATGCCTCTGTAGCAACCAAACCACTCTATGCCGTGGTTTAATGCAACAAATGCAGAAATCCAATGCGCATCAGCAGAGGAACCTTGATTGCCTCAACTATGCAGAGACTAAGAGATGGTCCGTTGTAATACTTGGATTCATAATTGGCAAGGCAGGGAAAGGATACGTGGCAAATTCTACGATGTATTTTAAAGCTAAAGAGAAATATGCACTGTTTTCCTTCACATTTCATTGGTGTCAGTAATAAATGCCGATGTTCACATGAGTCAGGAATGTGCAATTATGTAGCTGATGAATAATAAACAAAAAGATGAACCTTTCTAATAAGTCCTATAGTCTGGCTTTGTGAGTGAATACTCACTCCTCCTTGCTTTCATTGTTATAGCTTGAGTTTTCTTGTTTACCTTAGCTAGAAGTTTTTGTGTGGAATTATTCACCCCCTCACATGATATTGCCCATTGCCTTGACAAACACAGGACTGGCATCTGCTATTCTGAGTACATACCCACCTCTCTCTTGGTAGGATCATCTTTGTAGCCAGAAAGTCAACCCATAGCATTCCTAAGAAAAATATGTCTCCTAAACAAGAAAACTATTGCAGTCAGCTTTCTAGTTGCTGAGCAGAAAGAACCCAAACAAAAGCGGCTTGTGGAGGAATGGGTTTATTTCGCTTACAGACTCGAGGGGAGATTCCATCCTGGCAGGGAAAACGATGGCATGAGCAGAGGGCTGGACATCACCTCTGCCACAGCGCTGCAAACAGCGGCAGGAAGGTGTGCCAAACACTGGCAAGGGGAAGCTGGCTTATAACCCCATAAGCCCGCCTCCAACAACACAGCTCTAGAGAGGTTCTGATACCTAAACTGCCATCAGGTGGGGATCCATCACTCATAACACATTCATTTGTTTGTGGGGGACACCTGGATCAAACCATGATAAAAATCAAAACCAAAATGCCTGCTACCTGTTGCCTCTAGTTCTTGTCTGTTGTTGAGACATCTTTTTGTATGTTTTTTTTTCTATTCTTGTCTGGCTCTTCCTATTCACGTCTTCTGCCCACTTAGGCTTTCAATAAGCCTAGCAATGCCAACGAGCAAGTCCAGACTTTTCCTCCTGCCTGAGGCTCAGTCAGGTTAACTTTGTCACTGGCTGGCTAGCTGTGGGAAAGCATTAGTGTTTCATCTTTTGACTAACCCATTAGTTCATGGCCAGGTGCCATCTTGCATAATTGTGATTGACTTCCACCTCTAAAGACACAGTGTCTCAAAAAAAAGGTTTGAATTTTCCAGGTCAGAGAATAAGATGTATAATCCATGCCACCATCAGAATGTCTGACTGACTTGTTTTTCTTGAACTTACTTCATAGACTCATGGGCTGTGTGGCAAAATCAAGAAAAATGTGCAAGGGAGCTAAAGCCCTAGAAACAGGGCCTAACTTTACTGGCTTGTTAAAACAATCACCAGATTTATTAGAGGCAATGATTTCTATAAAGGAAGCCATTTGTATGTGGAATACAAAAAGTTGGTCTCATAGAAGTAAAAAGTCCAGTGCTGGTTACCTTACATTCTGGTGTTTTTTTGAACAATATCGTGACTACAGTTAATAATGTACGCTTCAACATAGCTAAAGGGAGGATTTTCGAATCATCTCCCATGAAGAAATGATGTTTGAGGTGATACATATGCTAATTATCATGATTTAATGATACAGTATATACATGGATCAAAATAGCATCCCATATCCCATGACTGTCCACATATTTATAATACTATATTTAATACTAGAATTATAAGTGATATAAAATATCACCACAATGTCAGTTAAAAATATGATAAAACTTAAAGAGGAATGAATTCTTTTACCCAGATAAGTGACAGAGTGAAGGTTATTAGTTTTCAAAAGGAAAATGAAGGCACAGGGTGTGCAGCAATATGAATAGCTTTGTCAGGATGGGGAAGTTTAGGTTTTAGAATGTGGCATTTCTAAGTGCTAGGACTGGGGATGGCCTTTCAGTTGTTTTGCCGGGTAGTGAAGACTTTCTCATATGCATCCATATAGAGGAGGCTTAAATGAACCATGATCCTACAAAAAAATTGGACCTTGCTTACTTCTTCTCTCCAACAGGTGGCGCTGCTGTTTCAAGAATTGCTCTGGAACCAACGGGCTCCATTGCTTTTGGTTTGGCCTGGTTGTGGGTACATTTGTTTTTGATCCCAACTGTTTTTCACAAAGTAGGGTCGATATTAGAGGTACAGATACTCCACTATTTAGAAGCATTTTGTTTTGGAGAAGATGTATATAAGTGATGAATTCATTTAATCACTAGTCAATACATTAGTAAATGATAAAATAAAAAAAATTAACAAAAATTAACTTTCTTTAGCCTTCATTTCCTCTGTATAAACTGGAAAATAGTTCTTTTTCCACCTTATTCTTGTCAGTGAGCAATTTATGTGTAATTCATTGCACGTTTGAATTCATTATTAATTCACTAAATCAGGAGTGCACAGAGACAACATTATTTACAGAATTTGGCTTGCTTGGTTATTATGCAAAACTAGAAAGAGAAAGCAGTAGAAAAGAAAATGAGATCCTATCTTTGTTCTTTGTAATTAAAAAATCTAATTAGTAATATTAAATATATACCACTAGTAATAATACTCTTGGGTGGGGGAACTAATGGTCAACAATGAAAGGTATTTTATTTTTATCCATACTGGGTGTATATCCAAAAGAAATGAAATCAGTATATCAAAAAAGATATCTGCATTCCCATAGTCATTATAGCACTGCTCAAAACAGCTAAAATAGGTCCTTAACAGACAAAAGGAATAAAACATTGTACTCATACACAATAGAATACTTTTTAGCCACAAAGAATGAAATTCTGTCACTTGCAAAACATGAATAAATCTGTAGTGCATAAACCAGGCCCAGAAGGACAAATGCCACGTGATCTCCTTCATATGTGGAATGGAAAAAGAAGAAGGAGAGAGTAAAAAGTTGGCTTCCAGAGGCTGGGCGATGTGGGAGGAAGGGATGATGGACAGAAGTTAGTCAATAGGTTATGGTTACCTAGTGCTCTGCCACACAATATAATATCTGTCCTTATAACACATTCTGAACTTCAAAAAATCACTAGAAGAGGGGGATTTTGAATCTTCTCACCACAATGAAATGATAAAAATTTGAGAGGATGGAAATTTTAAATACATTGATTTGATTATGATGCAATATATACATGCATTTAAACATCAGATTGTACTTCATAAATAACAATGAGGTGTCAATTGAAGATAAAACCACATAAATACAATGCACAGTCAAGGTAGCATCTAGTGATAATTTAGCACATCCTAGACCCTTTTCTGAACATTTACTTGGTTCTTGTAGAAGTCCTGTGGGTTAGGTTCTCTGTGTTTTATCCTTGAGGAAACCAGGCAATTTAAATAGCTGTATCATGACCCAGAGGGGATTTGAAGCCAGGCCTTAAAACTTCACCAACAGTAACAGCTGATACGGACAAGAGACTCTTCAAGTGAGTGTTATATCCTTTGTACACACTTTAGGAATTAATTTTCTTGCTGACACTTTGAGCGAGGTAGTAGCCATTCATTTTATGTTATTTTTGTTTTCTATAGTTGTTTTTACAGGCAAAATATAAATGCATTTATCTCTCAACTCCTTAAAAATAAGCAGTTTTTAAATTTAATGTCAACTAAGCTCTGGAACTCCAGCAATTTACTAGGTCTCATAAAGGAATATGCAACTTTTCCATAAGGTACAGAACTTACATTTCCTCTGAGATCTTAGAAAATGTTAAAAATATGCATCTACAAATTTTTACTGTTTTCTCTTCAGAAAGTGGCCAAATGACTAATAAGGATTTCTGAAATGCTGTTCATTTTGATTTATCAATCTGGCCTCAAATCCTTCAAACTGGGAAAACATTTCTTTAAAGTAAAGAAATAGCACACATCTCCCACAAACTAAAGCACAAATAATATTTTTTTCTGTCTATAATAAAAAAATCAGAAACTTCAGCCATCTCTACCCTTTTTTGGGATGCAAATAAACTTAGAAAATTTTAGTACAGATTAAATAAATCCAGAGAGAGAGATGGAAACGAGGGTGAAAAGCAAAAAGGGAAAGAGAGAGAGAGAAAAATTGGGACACAGTTTAATGATTCCTAGCCAATGACATACATTAGCAAGATTAGGAAAATATAATGATCTTATTTAGAAATTTACCAAACCCATTTTATAGCTCATTTCATAAATTTACAAGTCCTTTTCCTCTTTGTTGAGGAATAAAATATTCTGGTTAATACTTGCCACAGGAACTTATAAACTCAATACAGCTGAGTTTCAGGATTCCTAATTAGGCATCTGGCCATTTTAAATACAGGCTAAAATGATTTTATTTTTTAAGGGAAGTGACTTAGTGTTGTAACTATGTATTTTAAATTTATGCAAAAATGTTGGAAGAAATATTATGGTTCTTCCTTGTAGTAAATTAGACATATAATCACTAGAAATCTGTAGTTTATTTATCTGGAATTAAATTAATACCTAAATGGTTGTCCAAACCTCAAATCAAAATTTAAATTATGAAATTTTTCTTGTAATTCCCGTACTTATTTTCAAAAGGCTGAGAAGCAATTCTTTCTTTCTTTTTTCTTTGTTTGTGAAAAACAAGAAAATACTTTAAAATATTTTTCAATTTACACAAGGGGAAATGTGTGGCTCCCTAAATGGCTAAAAATATATTTTTACATGTTTATTAAGTGTTATTAATCAGGTTATGTAACATGATTTCCAATGATAGAGAATAAAACATTCAGTTCCAGGGTATAAAGCACATGAACTTTGTCTTAATGGCTTTTAATTTCTAATGTGTTCTGGAGACACCCTCACACCCAACCTAATTTTACTTTCTAACACCAGGTACTTTCTGAGGCAATGTTTATATTCATGTAGTTGTGGACCGAGAAAGAGGAGATTTTGTGTATGCATTTCAACCACAGACATATGAAGAATTAGAAAGAATGCCAATACTTCAAATTAGCAAGATGTGGAGATATAAACATTCTCATATTGTTGGTGGGAGGAGATGTGATTCCCACACTTTCTGGAAGGCCCGTGAGTAACTTGTGTTAGAACAAAAACTTTTAAAAAGACTTATTTTTTTTACTTTACAATTGTACCTCTGAGTTTCTATTAAGTACATGAATGGATTTTTGCAAAGGAAGAAAGAATCATCACTGTGTTTTAGCATCGTTAAGAATTCAAAATAACTCAGATTCCATCAATATGGGCTTGATTAAATACAGCAAATCAAGAGTAGATATTTATGAATTTGGAGAATGGTAATGGCACATTGTGGAGTAACAGAAAGGAGATTACAAATGTTAATACCGTCGTAGAAAGAAACGTGAATGTAGGTATGCATGCATAAATTAGAAGAAATAATAATAGAGGCTAGGCTTTTTAACTAAACTTTAACCATGGTTTTATAAAAATCTTATAAATTATATTATTCTATTCATAATTATTTACTATACTTTATAAATATGTATGCATATGCATACTCAGAAGAAAAGGCTATTTGCATTTTTCTTAACATACAGTGAAACCCAATAAGAAGCGCTATTGAGATAATACCTGTGATCTGACTGCCTAACTTTTCAATCAATATGTCTAGCTCGTCATTGAATCCATTACTTTTAAGAACTGTTTTGTCCACACTCCACCTGAGTCCTTCTCATCTGCAATGTTCTCCTTTGTGTTCTTCTCCCAGCTGCTCATCTCCTGGATTCCATCCCACCCTTCTTTCATTCATCTTTCCCAGACCTTTTTTCCATGGCTTCCCCCCTTCTTCCCCCACGCACCTCTGGCTTGCTGCAAAGTTTCTGATCCCTCCTCTCTTAGAACAAAAAAGTATGCAAGTTCTATCCATGCATCACCCATGCCTGTAAGATCATTCGACTCTACCTGACTTTGCTACTCCTTACCATGGAATTGTTTTTTTTCTGGCAAAACTGTTGATGAACTCATAACTGAAAAATCCAATGATTTTCATGCTTTTAATAAAAAGCCAATATTTGTATTCTTCTAGTCTTTTCCTGTTTGCATAAGTAATGGTATATATTTGTGGTTAAGAACTGGGCTCTTGGAGTTAGTCCCGTTTGTGTTTATGTCTTGAACAATGTGGCCTTCATAGTTCTCAGAAGTAAATTGAGGATAGATTTTGACACACAGGCCACTAAGAAGATAAAATTAGACAATGTTCACATACCTCAGGGGCACTTGAACATCTATATTGCATCACTATTCACAATAGCCAAGATATGCAACCAGCCTGGATACCCATCAAAAGATGAATGGATAAAGAAAATGTATTAAACATGATGGAGTTTTACTCAGCTCTAAAGAAAAACAAAATTAATTTAAGTTATTTGCAGGTAAATGGATAGAACTGGAGATCATTAAGTGAAATAAGCCAGACTTGGACAAATATTGAATGCTTTCTCTCACATGCAGAATGTGTGTGTGTGTTATGAAAGATATAAGGGAAACAGGATAATGTAGGAGATAAAAATAAAAATATTGCATATTTTATCTTATATGTGAAATCTACATTACACATACCATAAAATCGAAACAGGGCTGGGTTTAGAATAAGGGCAGCAGGCAGGAGAGGTGGAATGGGGAGGGAAGAGTATAAGGAGGTGAACATGAGAAAAGTACAATAACGTATGTGGATGAAAATGTCATAAGGCAACTCGATTTTGTTTGCTACCTAAAATAATTTGAAAAAGAGCTAAATCTTAGAATAGCAACAAGCACATAGGAAATATTCAATGGAAATTTCCGTTATTATGGTCTATCCAAATGCACTTTATTTAACATATAACTATTCTAGACATTTAAATTATATCTATATTTTATTTCTAAACTTGTAACAAGGATTTTGTACAAATCAAGCTTTGCTTTTTCTTTAGGTTACTGTGTTGAATTTAAAAAATAATTCACTAATAATAAATCCCCAGAATTAGGATGAGAGGGTTACAGAGACATGGAAAATTCATGTCTCCAAATCTTGTTCCTTAAATAACAGTTCTTATCAGAGTTGGCATCTGCAGTTGGGGCATATACAAATCCTTCCAGCATAATATTGGTTAGCATCCCGTGTTTCAATGATTAATAACTTTATAGTATTAATATTGGACCTATGGTTATATAAAGAAGATTCTCCTTGTCTCTTTTCTGTTGTGACTAGTCTTAAGCGTTTATAGGTCTTAATTTTTTTTTTGTGGATGCCATGGTGTGCGTGTACATGTAAGAGGATGGTTTAGGTAATGGTCTTCACCTTCCACCTTGTTTGAGACAGGCTTCTCATTATTCAGTACTGTGCTCACTTGCTGACCTGCAAATTTCTGGGGAATTCTCCCCAGAATATCAGTAACCAAGGGTGTGAAAGACTTGTATAATAAAAACATTAAAATGTTCAAGAAGGAAATAGAGGAGGATGTGAAAAGATGGAAAGATATTCCATGCTCCTGGATAGGGAGAATTAATATAGTAAAAATGGCAATGCTTCCAAAAGCAATGTACAGATTCAATGCCATGCCACTAAAAATCTCAGCTTCATTCTTTACAGACAGAAAAAACAATCTCAAAATTTATTTGGAAGGCAAAAGGCCTCAGATAGTCAAATCTCTCCTTAGTAAAAAACACTTTCTCATTTAACACGGACAATGAGAAGGATTGTTTTTTTTAAAGGGAAAGACATAAAAACGGAAGAGGGAGTCAACAGGCATTAGCTAGTCAAATGTTTACTGTTCCCAAGCCCAAAGCAAATAAGATTTAAGTTAGGGGAAAGGAATAAAACCAGAGAAAAGAGCTTTCAAAAAAGCCTGAGATAAAGCATCTGGGAGAAATTGGCATAAACTCTGGGTCCTTAGAGACTGAAGCAGTGCCTCCGAGCTGGCACTAGTTCCCACCTAGGTTTAAGTACTTCGAGCTGATTTACTAAAATATATGGATTCTAAATGCTCTATGGACATTGTATTAGTTACTTTGGCTCCTGACAAAGGCAACTTAAGAAGGAAGAGTTTTGCTAGTTTGAGAAGATACAGAGACACTGAATTACAGGTCACATCATTCAGAGCTGGGGCCATTTCTTAAAACTTATTTCAAGTTTTTTTTTCTTTATCCCTAGCTTATTATAGGCAAAATTGGGACATAAGGGCTGGAGAGATTGCTCAGTGGTTAAGGATCTTGCCTGCAAACCTAATGACCAGGGTTTGATTCTCCAGTACCCATGTAAAGGCAGATCCACAAGGTGGAACATGCATCTGGAGTTTGTTTGCAGTGGCTGGAGGCCCTGACATGCTCATTCACCTCTCTCTCTCTCTCTCTCTCTCTCTCTCTCTCTCTCTCTCTCTCTCTCTCCCCACACACACACACACACAAACACACACACACATATATATATAATTGGGACTTAAATCTGAGGTTTCTGATTCTAAATCTTTTACTCTGTTACCTATGCTAGGGTACCTCACAAATTATTCAGAGTTTCTACAAACAATGACAACGCTGCAATAGTCTTGTGTCAACTACACCAACTGCTATATATAACATTTTATTGAATATTAATTTGTGGCAGGAAGTGCATGAACAAAAATCAAGGAGTTACTTGGTCCACCCATGCAATCTTTTGATTTTGCTTTAAGCTTTTGTACAATCCCATTTCTCTCTCTCCATTATCATACACTGAACCCTTACCTGTCTACTGAAATTGCTACCTAGCCAGCTATCTTATCCACCTGGAACCTCTTCTAAAAGTTGTCTGCTTTTCATAGAGATAAACCTTTTCAGAACACAGATTTGATTATGCTTCTTCAGTGCTTCAAACTCCACAACCACCTCCCATTTTTGTAAGACAAAGAAGGAAGTCCTTAATATAGCCTAGAAGGCTCCATGTCTACATTTGGGATCTAGTCTCGCCTTTCCACTTCGCTCTGTGGGTTTAGCTCAGCTTTCTTGTTCCTTGTATGTTCTGGCTTCCACCAAACAGACCCTGGTCCTTCTGTCCGTCTGAATGAGTCCCCTCTGCAAACTCACGATGTAATTCCTACCTCATCAAGTAAGCTTGCCTTGATCCCATAGTTGGGTTGCATTTATTATATGCTTTTATAAAATAGCATTCCTTTGCTCTAAGCACTTAACTCACATTTGTTAGTGCAGTTCTTGGATTACTATCTCCTTCTGTCTAAACAGAAAACTCCATGAGAGCACTGAATGTGCATCCCTGTGAACGGCACATACTAGTTATTCAATCGGTATTTGTCAAATAGCCTTGACAGGCAAGTGCTATGGTTACTATGACATCACAGGAGGCAACTGAAGGACGGCGGTTAAAGTACAACCTGTACTTCTAATTGATTTGTAATATGAAATACATATCTGGGTTGGTGATGCAAAATTGTTTACAATAGCACTGATGCTTTGATCTGATTCCCTCCTTGTCACTCAGCAGCAAGACAGTTGGGGGAGCCTGAGGAAATGGTTCTGATGAAGTACCATGAGGTGAGGAAGGTCTAGTCATATGCTCTGCCAGCATCCCCAGGAGGAAAAGTGTACAGAAGACAAATGAGAACAATACTGATCTTTCATTAGGTCCTTGAAAAATTAAATTACATGACAGTGTAAACCCAGAAATTCCATTTCAAGATATTAACCCAAGAGAAATGAAAATATAAATATGTGTCCACAAAAGACTTGAACATAAAAGTTTGGGGGGGGGAGGAAATTCAGAGGAGAGCAGCTGACATGTAGTGATATTTTACTAATTGAATTTATTGCAATCTTCCAACCAAGTCTCTCAGGAGAGCTATGGTGGTAGTTGGTTGTGACTGGAATCCATTCTGAACCAGTCTGCGCTGCTGTTTATTTTTACAACGTCTCCATGTGCTCTCTGCTTTTCAGTTCTCTTTTTTACCTCTGTGTCATTCCTCTTTCTCTCAGGTTGTTCTTCCTGCTCCCGCTCCCAAAAAATAGGCCTACACAGATTTTCTCCTTCATCCATGGGGAAAACAAGATCTCTGGGAGAGTCCTGAAACTGCGTAATACCCAACCCTATATCTACTGCTTATGCTCCATCATATATATATACACACATAAATATATGTATGTATATATATATATACCTGGAATAGTCAAATTTATAAATTTTGTACAGTAATATCTATATCTAGTAATAAAACGGAATAGTATAATAATAGGTAGTCCTTCTGAACCTTTCAAGCCTCCATCTCATTATCCTCAAACCTTGACATCGCCCCAATTCAGCCACTTCTCTGCAACTTATTACAAGCATCTTCTAACTAACCTTCTGCTTCTCTTTTTCTGCTGCGTTTCTTTCCTGTGATCATCGTCTTTCTAATGTCCAACTATAATGATGCAATCCTTGGCCCAAATGTGGTTTCTTGGCCCAAATATTTTTAATGGTTTCTCCTTGCCTAGAGAATAAATTCAAGCTCCTCAGCCAGTCTTTCAAGGTCACACTGTGGCCTACACTTGACATCTTAACCTGATTTCCTACGACTTCCCTGTCTCCTAATCCTATGTTCCAAACAAATGAAACCAGCTGTTTTCTCTCGCTCACCCATTTCGACCTGATTGGAATGGCTCACCAAGTGCTCCTGACTTTCTCAGTGAAACCCATCTCCTGGATATATGAGCACCGAATAGAACAGAGCTTTCCTTGAGGCTCCCTGAGGGAATGGACTGTTTTCTCTCCAGTTTTAATTCCTCTCCTGTTTACCCTGCGCCCCCTCATCAGCTGCTTGAGAAGTGTATCTATATCTGATTCATCTTTGGGCCCCTCGCAGTGCTTAGAAAGCCTTGCGGAGAGTTGAAACTAAATGAACATTTGTTTACTTAACTAATGAAAGCCACATGGGAGAGAAATGTAAGTTAAATAGAAATACAGATATTTAGACATAGGTCATTCTTTAGCACTTCTATTACTCCACGGTTAATTCTCCTCATGTGTGAGTTATTGCTGGACCACTTATTTCCCCTGTAGCTGCCAGTCTCTTTACAGAAGTCACTTTAAAACAATGGTGAAGAATTCGTTTTCTGTGTGGATTGTAGAGGAGAAGGATGTTTCTCAGAAGCCAGGTAAAAGCACAACTGAGAACCAGCATTATCATTCTGGTGGGTGAATGCATAATGCATTCTGCAAATACTTATCTCTGGTGGGAAGGGGAACATATCACCAGGGGCTTTACCGCAAAACAGTGCTTTGCAAGGCTACATTCTCTTTTAATCTCAAATTCATAAATAGTTTCTCATTTACAAGGGAAAAAATCTCTGTAGTACAATCCTGCTATTTAAAAATACAAAAAAAATAACAGGACTAGAGAGAGATGGCTTAGCAGTTAAGGCTTTTGCCTACAATGTGTGAGGATCTGAGTTCTATTCCCCATTACCCGCAAAAGGCAGATGCACAAGGTGGTGCATGGATCTGGAGATTTTTTTTTTTTGCAGTGTCTGAAGGGCCTGGTATGCCCATTCAATCTTTCTTTCTTTCTTTCTTTCTTTCTTTCTTTCTTTCTTTCTTTCTTTCTTTCTTTCTTTCTTTCTTTCTTTCTTTCTTTCTTCCTTCCTTCCTTCCTTCCTTCCTTCCTTCCTTCTTTCTTTCTTTCTTTTGTTCTCTCTCTCCCTCTGTTTCTGCTTATAAATAAAATGTTTTTTAAAATACAAAAGATAATTAAGTTACTTAAATTGGGCCAGATTTATTGTGAATGAAATAAAGGAGAAACTCAGAGCTAATTTTGGGTCTGTTCAACTGTTATTTCACTATGATACAAGACAACAGAGACATGCCATGCCATGCTATTGGTTAGGAGAACTTAGTCCAAAGGATTGAGAAGAGAAGCAGAATCCCAGCCCCTCACCATCCAGGGTCTTTACTGTTGGGGCTTCTCTTCTCCCAAACCATCTCACCATTCTACTGCTGGATCACGAGCCAAGGAGAGACGGATGGTAGTGGCAGTAGTAACACTGCAAACACAAGCTTGAGTGTTTGCAAAGTTATGGAACAAAGTTTGAAATTCCTGACATGCATCATTCATGACTCTCATCACAGTTTTCAAGACTTATTTAATAGCCACTTGAGTTTGAATACCTTCCTTAATTTCTAAAAAATAAATCTCTATTTCTTTAAAATTCAATAGGTGTAATAACAGTACTCACCTTGTAGGGTTTTGTGATGATTAAATTGGATAATACAGGTGCCAACCACAGTGCATGTCACAGAATTCCATACCTTAATAAGTATTAGCAATTTTATTCCATGATGATTTCATCATCCAACAGATAACTGAGACTATAGCAAAGTCACGGGGCAGAATAAAATGTTGGATCAGACAGAAAAAAGAGCAATCCAAGGGCAATGCCACAACCATAGTTGCAGGAGAATATTCTACTCTATTTCTTAAAAAGTCTTATTCTTAATCTTCTACAAGTCTTTGGTGTAGGAACAAAGCATTAGTTGCCCACAATTCACAATCAAAATGTAGGCATTAAAACAAGGCTAAGGGCTGGAAACGTGGCCTAGGAGTTAAGAGCACTTCCCATGCAAGCACGAGACTGCTCAAGTATGATTCCCAGGATCGCTGTGACTACTTGGGTATGGACATGTACCTCTGTAACTCTAGTTCCTTGGGAGCAGAGGCCCCAAAATTGTGGGAGCTTGGGAAAAAATGGCAAGCTCTGGAATCAGTGAGAGCCTCCTGCTGTGGTGGAAGAGCGCTGGAGCAGAGTACCTGATGTTTCCCTATTTGTTAGAATACGAACCAATGCTCTTACCTGGTGGAAGTAAACTTAGGTGTCACTTAGTGCAATAAATATTTGACACTACCATCACAGGTGAGTACATCCCTGCTGCATGGGCTCATAGACCCCCCACATACACCATCACCACCACCACCATCCCACACACCAACAGGCCACATTACACACACAAGCAAAAGTAAGAAATAAATAAACAAAAGAATGAAAACAAAACAAGGATACAGTTATCTTTGTATCAGCTGAGCATCAGGATACAGGGAGACAGGCCGAAGGGTTGCAGTAGATTCCTTCGCTTACACACCAAGACGACTCTTCAGGCATTGACAGTGAGTAGTCAGAGGCCAGGATCTCTCTCTAGGATCTCTCTACTTCAGTCTGGGAAACTGATGATAGTAGCCTAGGCCTGAGTAGGAAGAATTGGAAATTTGATCTTCAAAGGGCAGGGTAGATAAACTTGAAGAAAAATGTAGTCTTCATGTAACAATTATTTTAGCATCAAGTAGATAAAATGCACAGCCTATTTGTTAGGATACTATGCTCCTACTTGGTGGAAGTAAACTGAGGTGTTATTTAGTGCAAAAATATTTAACACTGCCAACTTAGGACTCATGGTCATGATTTGCAAGGCAAGCTTGGTCTTAGATGACCTTATTCTCTCCTAGTGGAGAAATATAACTAAATCTCTGCATTTCACTTTCCATTTCGTACCAGGAATTCAAGTATGAGTTAATACAATCTTTAGAACTCTGTTCGACAATCAGTAATCAATTGATGCCACAATAGTACCTTGTGTCTGATCCATAATTACATCACAGTAGTTCTGCACTTCTGCTCCTCAGACATCCTCTCCCCAATATTAGTGTGACTGCTAACATCAGTGGGAAGCAATAATAGGCACAATAAACCACGTGGGTTTCTTGAGTAGCTACGTGTTTGGAGTGAGAAGGCAGAAATGGGGAAAAGAAGAAAATAAATGACCCCACCTGTCACCCATCAGTGTTCTAACACCCCTCCCAAAAATCATTGTTTTAGGATCAGACTTTTAGGACTGACAACTGATTATGGTACTCAGCAAATGTTGATTAGTTATATCCTATGAATGGTGGGGAAAGAAAAATGTCCAAAACAGGCCAAATTCCCTGCCCATTGAAAGTATAATGTAGGATCAGAGATTTAAGGTAGGAATGGGTAGAAGGTACGGGGGGGGGGGAGGGATGTAGAGACTGGGCTGTAATAATGATTTGTGTCTTATATTGATTGATATGGAAAAGCATGAGAAGGTTTTGCACAAAAGGGTGACATCATCTGACATGTCAGTAGTTGGTATTGACTTAGCCTCATTTTATAATTGAAATCACTGGGCTTTAAGAACAGAAGTCACATGCCTAAGATTGTCCATCTAGTTCACGGCAAAGCAGCACCTCAAACTCATACGTGTCTTTCTGGTTTCAAAGTCTCTCACAATACTACTTTCTGTGCTTGCGATGGGTAAACCAGTGTATTAGTGTCTGTAGGAGAGCTTCTCCTCAATTCACAGAGAGACGCACGGAGGCTCAGCAAGGTGACACGCCTAAGCTCAACACCCTGGTATCTACAAGGATCAGCCTCAAAATAGCTGGTTTCCTTCCTTAGAGGAATTCAAGCAGAAAGGAAACAAGCTACTCCTCTTTCCTGGACTGTGCAATAGTGATGAGCATTTGCAAAGCTCTTTTTAAATACCAAATCATTTTCACATATAGTTTAAGCCTTGAGTAAAGTAACTCCTGAAAGTATGTAGTTCAGAAAAGCCAAGCCAGTCTCCCTGATGTAGGTAGGAAGCCATGATGAAGGACATAGCTTTGATCTTTTGATTGTAGGTCTAACCCACCCATCACTTCAATATTTGGTGAACATGTCTTGCGAGCTAAACATTTTGATGGAGACTGGGAACAGCTAGCCAGATACGGCTTAGTTCTATCTTGAAGGGCCCCCAGATCTTTGGGATTTAATTTAAGCAAATCTGAGAATTATGGCAAAATGTTGGAACCTTTACTCTCCACACAGTGTTCCCAAGGGGCGCTGGGGAAAAGGGTCCTGCTTAGTGGAACTGGACTGACTCCTCCGTGTACTCCATTCATTATCAATGGTAGTATGGCTGTGTGTGAGTGTGTATAGGTGTAACAAGTACAATAAAACGAAGTTCCCACTGAAGCCAAGAGGAAACGATTGCTGTATGGAAAGTTACAAGTTTTAAATGTTTCCCCCCAGTCAAATGTCTTCCTCCTTTCCTGATCAAGGCAACAGGCCTTTGGACTTTTCCTCTCAGAACCTAGTAGAAGGCCCAAAGAATGAAGCATATATTCTTCATGAGGTAAGAAAAGAAAGACCACTGCATTTTGAAAGAATAGCAAAAAAGGAAGAGACATGGCATTGCATGGGTTATAACATTTTTAAAAATCTTGTAAAGAATGATTTTCATAAAAATCCTTTTTGAAAGGCAGTCTCACAGGCCAGGTCAAATCCAGCTTGGAGGCCAGCTTCCATGACTATTTTGGGATTTCCAAGAGGGAACGCCACAGGGAAAGCACAGCTGGGTCTGGGGAAGCCAAGAGTTTCATCAGCAAAGACCTCATCTCATCTTGTTTTGCAGAGAAACAAAGGTGTGGAGGCCCTTTGTTCTCCCTCAGGGACGTGTTGAATATTCAAGACACTAATTTTGGAACATCAGGGCCTACAAGTTGGAAACAAGCTCACTCAGAGCTTGATTGGACTGGCAGAGTTTCACTGGGCTCCTAATGATGCCAGTCCAAGAGAAAATCAAAAGAATACAACATCCAAACTGGAAAATAGCCCAGTGGATGGCACGGGGCACCCAGATGCCTCTTTAACAGTGTGCAAAGTCACAGCTAGCCATCTCTTTCCTA
The DNA here is from genome assembly GCA_004024765.1 of Zapus hudsonius. NCBI lineage: Eukaryota > Metazoa > Chordata > Mammalia > Rodentia > Dipodidae > Zapus > Zapus hudsonius. Next base: position 33,562 of record PVHP010002692.1, read on the forward strand.
GGGAGTGGGGCGGCTATCCTAAACTTGTTTAGAGAAGAGCCAGACGCTGTGATGTGGAAAGAACACAGCGTGGAAGTAGATTTACCTTTGTTTTTCTCTTTTTGTTGTTACTGAATCTTCATCCAGATTTGGAGTAATAGAGGCCTTGTGAAAGACGTTTAGTAATATTCCTTCTCTTTCTATTTTACAAAATTTCTGTTCTGATTTCTGTTCTTTAAAGGCCTGGTAGAATTCAGCAGTGATTCCATTTGGGCCTGACCTTTATTTTTTTTTTAGTTGAGAGACTTTTTTATTATGATTATTGCTTCAATTTTTCTGCTTGTTAAAAATCTGATTAAGTAATTTCATATCAATTTATTTTTGTTAGGTCATATGAGTCTAGAAATTCATCAATTACTTGTAAATTTTTCTAAATGGTGGAATGTAGGTTTTTTTTTCAAGATCGGGTCTCACCCTAGCCAAGACTGACTTGGAATTCACACTGTAGTCCCAGCCTACTCTCAAACTTACAGCCATCCTCTACCTCTGCCTCCCAAGTTCTGGGATTAAAGATATGTATCACCATACCCTGTGAATATAGGTTTTATTAAAGTATGCTCTAATGATTTTCTGATATCTTTTATAATGTCTCTCTTTTCATTTCTGACTTTATTGATTTTGGCCTTTTTCTCTTTCTGTTGGTTAGTTTGCTAATGGTTTATAAATACTGCTTATCATTTTAAAGCCAACTTTATTACATTCATTTTTGTCTGTGTATGTGTGAGATATGTGTTCGTGTGTATATGTGTGTTCATGTGTGTAGGCACACGTTTGGGAGTGCACATGTGTGGATGTGTGAGTGGAGGCCAGAGGTGGGTATGGCTTCTTCAATAGCTCTCCATCCCATTCTTGAGACAGTGTCTCTCACTGAACCTACGGCTCAGTGCTTCAGCTAGACTAGCGAGCCAGTGAGTCCCTTTAAGGATTCCCTACTCTGCATCCCCAACACTGGGATGGATAACAGGGTTGTGCCACTGGGGCCAGTATTTACATTGGTTCTGGGAGGGGTCCAAATTCACTTTCTCATGCTTGTATGGCAAGCACTTTACAAACTGGGCCCTCTCCGTAGCAACTGTTTAATTGCTTCTCTATATTTTTATTTCCATAAATTATTTTCTGCCTTGATATTTCCTTGTGTCTATTGCTTTTGAGATTATCTTGTCCTTGTTTATCCATGATCCTAAAGTGCATTGTTGGTCATTTTAGATCTCTCAGATTTTTTTAACATCTGCACTTTAAAATTTTCTTCTTTCTTTCTTCAATGACCCATTAATCATTCAATAGCATGTTGTTTAAACTCCCTGAATTTTTGCACGTTTTATTCTTCCTATTTGATTTCTAGTTTTATTCCATTGTGGTAGAAACAATGCAAGAATTCATTTTTACTTTTTGTAAAGCTTTTTTGTGTGTTATTATATGATTTTTTTTAAAATAGAGAGTCTCATGGTTTGCTGAGAGGAATGTGTAATTGGCAGAGTTTGGATGGAATTTTTGGGTAGATATCTATTTGGCCCATTTGATCTATATCCTTTAACTTAGATGGCCCTTGCTGCACTCAGCTCTGTGTTCCTGGGACAAACATCCACTAGACACAGTTTATGGAAGGAAGGGATTTATTTCAGGCTTACAAAATCCATCAAAGGCAGAAGCTGTTTACTTCCATAAATCCAAGCAGAGAGGAACCACCAACATCTAATACCACAAAACATGAACAACAGGAACTCAAACTGCTCTCTCCACACTTTTGGGCTGAACCCAATGATCCACCCCTATTGACTTGCCCCCTTGTAGCAGGGATCTGCCCGTTAGGGGCTTAAGTAGGAAGTTGAGTCAAAAAATGATCTATGGGGTCATATATTTAAATATCACATTCAAACTACCACAGCCCTGTTTCTCAGCATTTTTTGTTGGATGATTTTTTATTGGTGAGAGGGACTATTTAACTTAACCTAATATTGTGCTGGGTTTATTCTGTAACTAATTCTAGTAGCAACTGGATTATGAAATTGGTTGTATTCGGCTTTGGTATGCACATGTTTAGAATTATTGTGTTCTCTTGATGGATTATTCTCCTTAAGCATAATGAAGTGACCTCCTTCATCTCTTCTGACTAGTTTTGGCTTGAAGTTTATTTTGTTAGTGACACCTGCTGATTTCTTAGTCGTGCTTATTTAAAATATTCTTTTTCCATCTATTCATCCTAAGGCTTTGTCAATTATGATAGATCGTTTTGCTAGCTATAGTAGTTTGGGTTAATAGTTCTCTTTAGAGCTTAGAAATACCTCCTATACCACATGGACATTTCTTTATACAGATTTGTGAATTTTTTTTTGAGGTAGGGTCTTGCTCTAGCCCAGGTTCACCTGGAATTCACTATGTAGTCTCAGGGTGGCCTCAAATTTATGGCAATCCTCCTAACTCTGCCTCCCAAGTGCTGGGATTAAAGGCATGGGCCACCATGCCCAATTTAGATTTGTGAATTTTTCTGTTATGATTTTATTAAAAAATGTTTTCCATGCTGTAAGTTACCTTCTTGTTGCTGGGACAAAATACTCAATCATAAACAGCAGTTTATGGAAGGAAAAGGATTATTTCAGCTTTAAGTTTTGAGGGGAAGCTTCAACATGGCAGAAAGGAAGTAGAGAGTTTGAGCTCTTATGAGCACCCAGAAGGGCTGAACTAATAAACCTCAAGGCCTGCCCCCAGTACCTCACATCCTTCGGCAAGGCTATACTTCCTAAAGGCTTTACCAGCTGGGGATTAAGTATGATGCTAAGAGAGGCCACAGTGCCGAAAGCAATCACTGTGGATCACTGCTATGATGCTTCCAACCACAGAGCATAGCACAGTGCAAGGCAGTCATTGATCTGAACATGAGGATGGCTGTAGGCTCCAAGATGCAGCTGCCATGTGAGAGACCTGCCCTCGCCAAAGTGGCCACAGTGGCTATGGCTGATGGTACCCTGTGCTGCAGTCCCAGTATGCACCGATGACCAGTGAATGGCCCAGTGCAACAGGGGCAGGATTGAGGGGCATACCTGTGAGGTCCATGACAGCCCTCCCCCCTGAAGAGAGAACCATCTTCCTCTCCTCCCAGGACTCACTTGAGGAAATGAGAAAGGGAAAAGTCAAAAAAAACTACCCTACATCAGGCAGACAGAAAGCATACATCCTACAATGGATATAAACAGCCAGAGGAAGAAAAACCACAAGGGATGAATGAGAAGGTAAATGACCAGATCCGTTATTAGCATAAGTGGAGGGAAGAAGAAAGTAGGCGACCCTATAAAACACCCATCCCAGAGCCTGACATACACATTCCTAGCTCTAGAACCCCTCTTGCCCCAATGGGAACTTGAGCTTATAATATCACCTATTACCTATACTTTCCCCCATTGCTGAGTTTGTCTATCTTAGGCATCCAATCCTTTGTTCACCTTAAAGAAAGAACCCAAACCCTTAGACAGCTAGACATAACCAAAAGAGGACCCCCAACATCAATGTTTAATCACAAACACATGAAGCTTGAGGGGCATTTTATACTCAAGCCACCACCTTATGCCCTTGATCTCCATAGGATCATGGCCACATCATAGCACAAACTGCACTCAGTCTAACCTCAAAAGTCCTCATAGACTTTACCAGTCCCAAGATTGTTCAAAAGTCCAAAATCTCAACAGAAACTTGAAATAGTCTCTTAACTATGATCTCTGAAAAATCAAAATGTAAGTTCCACACTTCCAACATATAATTCTATAGAGTAAACATCCCCACACCAAGAGGAGGAAAGAGGGAACAGCAAAGGAAGATTGGACCAATGCAAGATTGAAAACCAGCAGGGCAAATATCAAACTCTGCAGCTCTATGTTCAGCATCTGGGATTTGTGATGAAATCTGGGTTTCAAAGGGCATGGGCAACTGTACCCCACCAGCTGTACAGTTTCCTGGGCAGAATATACCTGGATTCAGTAGTTTTCCTTAGGGGATCCCCAATAGTCCTGGCATCTCCAAAACCCTGGGGTCTCCACTGCAACCTATGGCTTATCTTTCTGTCTTCATGTCATTCACATAGGGACTTCAACTCTGCTTCACATCATCTAGTAGCCTTTTCCAGAACCATGTATATTTCATGTCCTGCTTTTTCTTGAACTTTTACTCTTCCCAAACCAGTACCATGTGGACTAGCCTGCCAAAATTGTTTATCCAGAGGAAAAGGAGCCTGACTTTGAGAAGCAGGAAACTCCTTCAGCATTCTTCCTTTCGTCCCTCTCCTTTCAAAAGAATCAGCAAGGTATCTGGGTCATCCTCAAGGATGATATTCCTAAATATTTGCCACTGAAGGCTACAGTCTCTGAGTCTGCTCACAATTCCTCCACAAAACACACAAATCCATTACATTTAAGTTCACCCTTTCTCAGGTTCTTAGGACATGGACAGAATAAAGCCTGGTTATCACCTGAACTAACGCTATTCCAGTTCTTGACAAAATCCTTTTTATTTTCCTCTTCTGAAATCTCCCAAGCCTAGCCTTCACATTTCACTCTTAATCTCTCTACATTTAGGTCTTTCAAACTCACCAAAATTTTCCAGCAAGCTCTGCTTACAGCATTGCAGACACCTCTAGCACAAAGTTTCAAATCCGGCAAACCAGCTTCAAGACTAAAGATCACAAGGTCAGGTTTTTAGCAGCCCTCTTGGTACCAATTTTCTGTTGTGGTTACCTTCTCATTGTTGGAAAAAAAACACCAAACCAGATGCAGTTTATGGGAGGATAGGGTTTATTCTGGTTTACAGTCTGAAGGGGGATTTTCATCGTGACATAGAGGCTGGCTTTCACATCTTTTCACATCATCTGGGAGGTAGTGGCCAGAGGAAGCCAAATAGCACTGGTAAACCGGGTTAATAATCCTCAAGTTCTTCCCCTGGTGACACACCCCCTCCAGCAAGGCTCCACCTCCCAAAGGCTCCACTTGCTGGGGACAAAGTATGTGGCTCAATACAAACACTTGAGGTTATAGAGGGCACTCTATATTCAAGAGCTGGCCTACTAAACTGACGTTGAGTATTAAACACAAGAGAAATGAATGTTAAGGGGAGAGAGCTGGATGAAAACATAAAATCTGATGATGTCAGTCATATCCCTAAGTAATCTTTTGAAAAGCTGAGTCATAGTTTCTGGCCCAATCAGTGGGAAGTCCTTTATGGAATATATGCCTGTGCTGGTCATACCTCTAGGCACTTCTTCACAGGTCAGGTTGTTAGCACAGGCCTGACTCTTAAGCTATCTTTCTTCATATCTTGTTCATGCTTGAAACTCGTGTCTGCGTTTTTCTGTAGACTCTGGTTCTAAGGAGGTGTCCATGTTGTTGAGAACTATATGGTTTTGATGTGAAACTTCTTCTTTGAAGTCTAGAATTGCTCTATGAGCAGGGTTTCAGCATACAGTCTGTTAACACTGATTTTCCACATGTGTGGTTAATGGCAGGTCTAGTATGGCTAAGCCACAGTCTCAGCAATGATCTTTTTATGATATTGTCACCAGGGCTCCAGTAGAGCAAGTGCTGAAAGAGAGCTTCCCAGGTCCTCCCTTCTCTCTACATGCAAGTTTTATCTCCTTCCAGCTTCTTAAAAATATATGTTAATGAAAGACAGTAGTACAGGTTTTCTGAACTTTCTTAAGCTGTGGTTCTGGTCAACTTTTTCTCACTTAGAGGGGAGAGCTGCCCAAACCGTGTTAATCCATCAGGGAGGGCTGCTAGGCTTCCTCCTGTCCTGCTTTTCAAAGCTTCTCATTTTATGTTGTTATTAAAATTAGAGACTTTGGGTCATCAACCACTTTTATTGATGATAGCTGTTGTCCACCTCTCCCTTATTTATTCCCCAAAGATTCTAGTAGACCACGTCTGCATGCAACCTGCCATTCTCCAGTTTCCAATACTTCTTTAAATAAGCTCATTTAAAATGAAATGTAAATTACCATTAAGGAATAAACTTTGATTACCCATTTACTTTTGTTTTAAGGAAATAAATTGTTTAAATGAAGGAAATGAAGCTCTAATTACAGCAAGGTCAGGAGCTCAGACTTTGGCCAACAAGAATAGGTTCAAGTGCAGCAGGGATAAAAAGCAGCCCTGCACATTCAGAAGAAATGGCTGATCATGAACAGTGTCAAGCCACATAAAGAGAAGAAGGAAGCCATAGAAAGAAAAGCTATCCTGTCTTCAGGTGTTGTTCTTGATGTTTTGTTTCCTCATTTGGATGTAGTCCTGATTAATGGTGGATTGGCTGAAGTTCAGACCAAATGGTGAGACTCCATCTGAAACTGAGGTCTCATGCTGCTTTTTCCATATTCTAAAGTTCCTGCTTGAATTTATTTAGCTTTTAAAATTAGTCTTGTTTTCATTTTTCAGATTTATTTCACTTTGAAATAAACTATCTCTGTGTACCCTTTGCACAGTATTTCCAAATGTTGCATGTTATATAACCATAGCACAATTATCAAAACCAAAAAAATAACATGAGTGCAATATTATTAATAAAGCTCAGACATACTTAATTCAGATTTCACTGGTTTTCTCATGGATACACATTTTATGCTCCAAAATCCGTTTACTTGTCATGTTTTCTTAATTTCCTCCAATCTGGGACTAGTCTTCAGTGTTTCTTTCATGACCCTGAAATTTCAGCCAGTTTCCTCTGTTTTGTTTTTCTGGTAGTTAATGTGGGCACTCAGTTTCGGCAAGGATCCCACAGAAAGGACTTGTTCCCTTTGCAGAACATGATCTGCACATACCTGGCACTGGTCTGCATGAGCTCTGATGCTGTGGCTAAAATGGCTACGTCAGAGTTTCTAAAGTGTGAAGTCACTGTTTTTCTCTCAGTAATAAGTACCTTGTGGGAAATACTTTGCGAAAACTTAAAGACCTTGTTCTAGAATTTTGGTCTACAAAGTTTTACATCTATGATCCTTTCCTTCAATAATTATCCCTGTGGTATTTGAAAAATGTGGCTTTCTACAGCCTTGATTCTTTTACACAATTCTTCCCTCCCCCCTTTCCTCCTTTCTTCTTCCCTCCTTTTCCCTGGTATGTTCCCTCCTTTCTCTCTCTTTTTATTTCCCATGTTTCCTTAGTCCTCCTGCCACCTTCCCTCTTTTTCTACTCTTCTCTTCCTTTCTCCTCCTTCCCTACCTCCCCCTCTCTTCCCTTCTTTCCATCCTTCTTTCATTTCTCCTATCATCCACCTCCTTAAATTTTGTTTAAATTGTCCCAAATTAGACATGGGGAGGTCCTTTGAGTTGATTCCTACTTCTTTTCAACACAATTCTGTCATTTTTTGAACATTTCCTTTTCTCTTCATTTATTGACATGATGGAATAGTCTAGACTCTTGTACTTTATCCCAACTGTGAAATCACTTACTCCTCCAAGTGACCTTGGTAACTTTGGAGTGTTATTTAGAAACCCAAACCTTGGTGATTAGTTATATTCACTAATGTCATTGTTTTTAAGCCATCTCAGCACAGAACTAGGAAATACCTACTTTTGAATATGCACAAATCTGTCTCTTTATCTATCTTGTTAAATCACCATCATCTTTTAAAGATTACATGTTTGTACTAATATCGCCACTTTGACTTAAACACCAGAATATTCTATTTTTCTAGTCTTCTCTTTTCCTTTCCTTGTAACACCTTCCTCTGATAAAGGGAGATTTGGCTCTCCTTACCCACAAGATATCTTCCTGATTTATCAGTACCACAAAAATATAAAGCTGTCTCAGAACTTTAAACACATATCTTATATAAAATAATTTTATTAACGAGAGACAGTGCATTATGTATTCTTCTCACATTTAGCATCTCAGTAGATAGATGCTCCATGCCTCACAATGCAGTTACAGTCTCATAAATCAACAGTAAATTGCAAATAGCATCAAGTCCAAATGCATTAAATACATCTAACCTCCTGAACATCAGAGTTCAGCAACACAATCTTCAGTAAAGGACCAGATGTTGACTTTCATGATGGAATTACCACTCAGCATCATATGATAGTATTATATCACTGTTCCCTGTATCAATGGTCAAGGAAGAAATCAAAATTCAAAGTACAATCTCTAATGACAGAGTATGGCTGTCTATTGTGAATCTAAAAATCTCTCCTAACTTGAGTAATTGTTTGTAGAGGCAAATCCTGTTTTCCAAAGTTATATATACCAATTGCCTTCTTCCCTACCCCCTTCTATGTAGTTTGGTTATTATTTGTTATATACTTAGGCATGTACATTACTATTTGTGTTACATTGATGTTTAACCTCAAGTCTGCAGTTAATTCAATTATTTAGGGCTGTATGAATTTTTTGTTGTTGGGACAAAATAGCTCAGATAAAACAACTCTTAAGGAAGAAAGTTTTGTTTTGGCTCACAGTTTCAATGGTTTCAGTCCTTGATCATTTGACAGCATACTACATCATAGCAGGAATGCAGGCAAAAGAAACCTGTTCACCTCACGGAGGCTCTGACACACACACACACACACACACACACACACACACACACACACGTACCACATGGGGGTGCTTGGAGTCTTAATATTACCTGAGAGAGCATACCCCCAGTGATCTAACTTCTTTGATTAGGCTTCACCTCCTAATAGGTTTGTCTCCAAATAAGGTCACAGTCCCGTGACCAAGTCTTTATTACATGTTAATTTGGAAAACATCCAAGGTCTAAACTGTAGCAAGAGATATCTGAAACATCATCATGGTTCTAAAAGTCAAACCAAATAAAAGTATGTTTCCAGAAAAACTGAACTGAAAGCTTATATTTAGTATTTATTTATTCATTTATTTTGCTTCGCTTCCAGATATTATTTCAACAAAATTAATGCTTAACATTCCTTTTCAGTTATCACCTCAGATAATATATAGAAGTGAACACTAGATGTAGGTCAAGTTAAATATAGAGATATAAAGACATCCATGAAGATTTATAGAGGCATATTTATATGAATAGAAATCAATTTTTACTCTAGATTTTTGTTTACTCAACAATTTCTACTCAAAAAAAAAACCTTTCCACATCATTTGTAACTCAGCTAATATCAGTACATGGGTAAATAGATGCTGCTCGGGAGTGTGTAGAACAATTCTCCGAATCCTTCTGCACCCCAAACCTTGTACATATGACCATGGGGACACACAGGGACAATAGCAGCCAGCTGGCTGATCATTTCTACTGGCTGAAAATGTATCAAAGTTTGAGAGTCATTATTTTTATAATAATTTCTCTTCCAAAACAAGGACCAAGATGTAGCTCAATTCTCAACTTCCTGCTTCATTTTGGTCCAAATTACACAGAACCTTAGGTTTAGGATGGTACATTAGAGTGACAGCTCTTTGCCCTAGGAAGATGAAAGGTAATTTTCCTTCTTGCTGCCAGGAAAAGGATGGGTCTAGACCTGAGGCCAGAGGCCCATCTTAGCCCCAAATCTGCATCTCATTAGCTGATGACCTCAGACAAGCCACTTAACCTCTCCTGGCTTCTCTGGGCCATGGAAATGCCACATGACTGAGTAACAAGAGTGTTCTTTGTGTTTCCTCATTAGCTGAAGTTTAAGTGCCTTAAGTGAAAAGGTTTCTGTTTCCTCTCCTGTGAGATGTCATCGTTGGGGAGTGCTCTCTGTCGTAGCTTTGAAGCTCAAACTATTGCAGTCTTAATTTATGAAAATTCATTCATGTTCAGAAACAGTGACAATGTTCTCCAGGTCACGGTAATTTGATCAAATTTTAAGTCTTCTTCCAAAGCAATCGAGCAAGGGAAAGCCTGCTTTCCATTTGGCTGTTGGTCTGCTTCTCTGTGGGTTAGAAAGTACAGGAGGAAGTATATTAATAACTTTCTGTCTCTGTATTCAGTTTAAGTTGAAATCAAATCTATGTTTCAATTCAGTTTAGTAATACTAGTTAAATTAAGTAAGCAAGTTTGTCTTGTTTATTTCTAACTCTCAGTGCCGACTGAGAGATTAAATCCCACTAGGCTTTTTTTCTAAAGAAAAGTCACTTCTGAATAGGGAAGTGGAAATAAAACAAATGATGACATTTGAAAATGTTTTTAAAGATCGAAGATCCAAATAATTTACATTAGTTTAAGATAGAAAAGTGATCCTCATGGACTGGGTTCCATGCTGTAGCCATAGCTGAAGTCCAGGTGTGTTATTACAGAGACTCAATGACTTGTAAAATGAAGACACCATTGGATAGTAAGTGCCATGAAAAGTTCAGACATGTGAAAGTGAGTTCAAAATAGAACATTTTGTTAGATTTAAAGCTAAAACATTTTGAAGAATGCCAAGTTTAGAGGCTGAGTGAACAGATATATGTTCACATACTAGCCTCTACGTATGAAAGTATGCAGGTCTATGTTACAGTGCTTCTCCTATTTGTAAGCACATATCTGCAGTGCTTTGACGTGATTTCTTCTAAAGTGACACTTAGTGTTGCTAAAAGAAATAGGCAAAAACAGATCCCATGCAGTTTTGACAGTTTAAATTGCTGTAGCTAATTTATCTTTGCAATGATACACCTGAATCTTAAGAATATATTGAAAATGGCAGCTTTGAAATTGGGTTGAATCTACCACTAAGACGTGATGTGGATACACCTTTCTAATGATCAGAAACTAACCACTAGTACATGAAACAAACATAGCAAATGCATAGATCTGCCTACATGCCAGTTTTTCTATGTGCAATGTAATCAGACTGCTTTAAAGGGAAGATTTTACAGTTAGGCTCATTGATGGCAACCACAACTAACTCACAACTATATAAAGTACCAGGAATACCATTGTCCAAAATGGTGATTTGGATGTCAGTTTTGTGTTGGAGAATGTGCTGATGGCAGGGTCTCATCGACAAAGCCATTCTGGAGTTCACTTGATAGTGTGGTGCTTACCCTAAAACAGAACCAATATAACAGTTTCTTCACTGAGAAAAATCTCACTGTGAAAAAAGTCAGCCAAATGAATGTGTGATTAGTGACGAGGTAAAAATTATCACATACTTGAAAGCTAACGTGCAAAATTTGAGATTATTCTCATCATCATTAAAGTGTTAGTTTTTCACTAAGTGATTACATCCCAAGAGAAAGAATTTACTGATTCATTTATTTTTGTTGTGTCTGTGGGTCATGTGTGTGCCATGGCACATGTGTGGAGGTCAGAGAAAACCCCCCACATCTCCCACCTTGTTTGAAGCAGGGTCTCTATTTCGCCCCTGAATTTGCCACTTTAGCTGTCCATTGAGATTCTAGGAATTCTTGTCTCTTCCCTTCCATTTCACTGTAGGAAGGTCAGGATCACACATGCTTGCTATGTAGGTGAGGATCTGAACTCTCCCCAGCCCTATTCTGGCTCATGGTTTCAGTTCACGGCTTACTGGTTTCATTGTTTCTGGCTAAGAGTGAGGAAGAACACCATGGTGAAAGGTGTGGCAGAGCTGCTCCCTTCATGGGAGCTAGGAAGGAGAAAGCAGAGACAGAGAGTGTCAGGCGGTGGTATAGGAAGAAAGTTTTATCTTGTCTCTCCAGGGCATGCTCCTAGGTCCCACTCCTGTTTTCCACCACTTCCCAAAATAGCACCCCCACTGGGGACAAAGCCCTCAACCAATGAAACTGCAGGTGACGTTTCACATTCAAACCATAATAAATGAACATGATGAAGAATATGGACCAGATCATCAATAACTACAACAATCACAATGTTGCAAAGCCTGACTGCTCAGAGATGCTAATGGTGCTTCATGTAAAAACTCCAATCATGTTCTGTCTGCCCTCTAATAGATGGGACAGATAAGAATTATCCCACCCAAGGATATAAACAGCTCATATTTTATGCTAAGATACAATAGTTTCCCAGGGGGAAAATTCTATATGAAAAAAATTTAGTGCTTCTGCAATAGAAACAACCATTTTCTTTCCTTCTTCTGAAGGATATGAATTTGAAAATAAAATTTTCTATCCAATCTCTTTGGCATTTCTAATGATCCCAATATATTAGTGAAAAGAAAGAATTAAATGCATTTTAAATGGCACAAAAAATTGAAAGGACAGAATTTCTACAGAAATTCTGAATTTAAGTAATTTAAATAATAATTTAAATTATTAGAATAGAATTTAAATAATTTCTCAAAAATTATTAATGGAACTAATAATTACTTATACTGATTTGCATGCCTGCATAATGTTATTTTTTCTGGGTTGCTTACAATTTGATAAAATTTTGGGTTTTATTTTCAAATAAAAGATCCATATATCAATGGTGATATAGGAATTTGGGGTGTCTGAGAGTGTCATTCTTTGCTCACCAGGAGTCAAGGTGTTGCATGGTCCTGGTCACAAAAGCTTTTACTGAGTCGGTTGAATCCAAGTTCTTATGAATTCAATGAATGAAATTCACAGACCATAGAGGGTGAAGTTTAGAAAGACTTTATATAGAGCTTACAAGAAGGAAAGAATGCACAGCTTATAAAGCAGAAGAAAGGGTCCCCAGAAATGGGGAAACCCCATTAAGGAAAGTCAAGCAGAAAGTACCACCATGCCTGAGAGGGATCCTGAGTGAGGAAAATTCACCTGGTGACTTAATGGGAATCTTTCATGGGAATTCATGAGATGAGGCTTAACTAATTGTTTAGTTAAATACGCCAGGTATCTAAGAACTTGGTTAGGTTTCCAAAAAAGTGAGTAATCTTCTAGGAAACGGGAACTCCTTGAGGGAAGAAGAGATGAGGAAAGAGCAGACCCTTCTAACATTTGTGACCTCCAGAGAGGTGGAGGTTTCCAGGACTCCTTTAAAGGAAAAACAATAAAGAAGGACTGGATCCCCGCCCCCTTTAGAAGTTCCAGGAAATTTCTTGCTTTTTGGTCCTTTCATGGATGTTGCTAACCCTTAGCTGCCTCAATGGCTCTGGGATCTTTTTTTCTTCTTTTTTTTTGTGAAAGATCATGTTGAAATTTGTGATGGTTAGGTTTTGTTGTCAACTTGATCTTTTTAATTATCTTGGGTGGGTCTCTGAGGATGTTTATAGGAAGGCAGCCTCTCAGCACGGGACAGAATGTAAAGAAGCTCAAAGAAGCTAGAAATAAACACCCTTTCCTGTGTGGGCAGTGAGGAAGGATATTCCAGAGACTCAGGAAGCCATTAGGTCTGGGAAAGGGTTGAAAGACCCCACCCTAAGGCTATATAAAGGGAAAGAAGTTCTCTCCTTGGCCCTCCTGCCTGTTTGCTGTTCTGTGTGTATGGTGTTGGTGATGGGTATCTCTCTCTGCTCGGACCTGTGAGGGCCAGCCTCTTTCGCTGTTACAGAACTTCCCCTGGATCTGTAGCTTGAATAAATTGTTTCCTCCCAAAAACTGTGTCTGGTTTGGAGGTGTGGCTGACTGTGACAAAATTTTACTAGAAGTTTTTGGATAAATTGTTGGAACTGAGTACTGATGGATTGAATTTTGAAGATTCAACAAGGCTTGCTTTATTTTTTGATAAGAGCTAAAACTATCTTGAGACTGCTGAGATCACTTTAATGTATCTTCTTCCATTTTTAAACAAAGCTTTGTGGGGCTGGTTTTTTTATGCTGAGTTTTATAAAAATGAAACAGAAAAATAATTCAGATATACATTATCTTAGGGAACTAATATTGTCATAGACCCAGCTTTGATTAGATAATCTAAAAGAAAAGCTAGCCCATTTGTCATATTAAAACATTAAATATTGATTTACATAGGTACATTAAGGATAACTTATTGTTTAATTATAATTAAAAATATCAAAAAATAAGTGTGATACCAGTTCTCTTTGTTACTCATATCTGTATGCATGTATCTAGTGGCATTAATAAATTTATAATGCATAATTATTTACAGTTTATAAGCTATTGAAAAGTAATAGAAGACTGCTGAATTAATAAAAAATCTGGGTTTAAAATTTTTTATTTATAATTGTTTAGTTAAGTAAGCCAAATAATAGGTTTCATTATTTTAATCCAAAGTTAAGGAAGAAAACCACTCAACAGTGTTATTATCTTCCAAAATGGTCAGCATTTCATCTTAATGATCCTCAGTGCTGGTGAGGTATGGGAAAAGTGGAACCCGCTTTCAAAGCTGGTGGGAATGCAAACTTGTACAGGCACTATGAAAATCAGTATGGATACTCCTCGTAAAGCTGAAAATACAAGTGTCATTAGATTCAGCTATACCTCTTTTGGGCATATGCCCTAAAAACGCTCCTATATACCACAGAAACACATGTTCAACCATTTTAAAAGAAATTTATTGATAGCTTCCATAACCATAGATCAATAGGCATTATGATTCCCTCCCCCTACCCCATATCTCTTCCCTCTCTCAATTAGTCTCTGATTTGTTTCAGTGTCATCATCTGTTCCTTCCATAATATGTAGGTATTATCAGGCACTGCGAAGTCATGAATATCAAGGCCATTTTTCCCAATATCAAGGAAGTTTGCATTGTAAGCAGTACTACCCTTCCTTTGGCTCTTATAATTTTTCTATACAATAGATCCTGAGCCTCGGGGTGTGTGATAGAGATCACAGTGCTGAACACATCATTTATTCTCACCAGTGTGTTATCCTTTGCATTCTCCCAGTGGTCACCACCATCAGAGAAAGAGAAGTTTCTCTAGACAAGAGTGAGAGTAGCCTTATCATGTGGCTATACTCATTTAAAAACACAAAAAGCTTGTATGGAAGGTTTCCAGCTCAGCTCTAGCTTGATTTCTCATTGACCTGCAGCCCAAACCTATGTGGTCTTCAGCAATAGGGCCTTACCATCTCATTCTGGTGAGCAACCAAGTGTTTTGGCAGTGGCCTATAATGTTTTGGGAACCCTAGGAACCTCCCTGGCCAACAACTCACTGGAAGGTATCCCATCTCTGGCACCAAAGTTTTGTTAGTAACAATCTTTGATTACTGGCTGTGCCATTACATGAGGGAGAACATGTGGTGTTTGGTTTTCTGGGCCTGAGTTACCTCTCTTAGTATGATCCTTTCCAGATACATCCATTTCCCTGCAAATGTCATTTTTCTTTACAAATGAATAGAACTCCATTGTATAAATGAACCACATTTTCATTATCCATTCTTCAGTTGAGGGACATGTAATTTGGTTCCATTTCCTAGCTATTGTAAGTAGAGCCACAATAAACATGGAAGAGCAAGTATCTCTAGAGTAGTGACTAGATTTGTTAGGATATATGCCAAGGAGTGGTATAGCTGGGTCATATGGTAAATATATTCTCAGCTGTCTCAGGAACCTCCACACTGCTTTCCACAATGGCTGTACCAGTTTACATTCCCACCAGCAGTGTAGAAGGGTTCCTATTTTTCTGTATCCTCACCAGCATTTATTGTCATTTGTTTTCTTGATGGTAGCCATTCTGACAGGAGGGAGATGGAATCTCAGAGTAGTTTTAATTTGCGTTTCCATGATTGGTAAGGAGGTAGAACATGTTTTTGGATGTTTATAGACAATTTGTATTTTTTTTCTTTTGAGAACTCTCTATTCAGTTCCATAGCCCATTTTTTTGATTGATTGGGTTGTTTGATTTCTTATTATTTAGCTTTTTTAGTTCTTCGTAGATCCTGAATCCTCTTTCAGATGTATAGCTGGCAAAGATTTTCTCCCATTTGGGTAGGTTGCTTCTTTGATCTGTTCATACCTTTTTTTGCTGTACAAAAGCTCTTTAATTTCTTGAGGTCCCAATTGTTGATTAGTGAGTTTACTTCCTGAGCAACTGGGGTTATGTATTCAGAAAGTCCTTGCCTAGACCAACATGTTGAAGTGTTTCCCTGATTTATTTTACAGATGGCAGAGAAAACTGAGGAGAGCCAAGATGCGTTGATAAGACAAGAAGATATCCAACCGCCAACTATGAGATTTACCACCTCTACCATTTCTGCTAGGGGCCAGGAGAAATTTCAGAAGAACATGAATACTGCAAGCCTGGCAACCAACTTCAGGATGATGGTGACAGGTATAGGGATCAATCAAAACTTATCAAAGCAAAAATCCATTGTCTACAGAGTACTCAACCCTAAATCAGACTGCCAACAGGCCTGCCATGGCTCAGGAAATATTGCCAACGAGGAGGTGGAAAGATTGTAAGAACAACAGAATGGGTAGTGATTCCCTAAGGCATGGTCTCCCTGCTACCCCATAGGGACTGACTGAGGCCTTCATGACCCCACAGTGGATGCCATAATCCCACTGAAAAGAGCCCCCAGGGTAACAGCAGCAAAGAGTATAACCTGTTATATGTGAACAATAAAATTAAAATGTAAAAAAGTGATATAAGATGACAGAAGGGAAGTGGGTTCTTGATACAAAGCTGTAGTTCTCTTGACCTACTTCTGACTTTTTTTGTATGAAAGAGAAATAAATTTTCAAGTTATTTTTCTGTCACATAAGAAAACCTATTGTATTAAGTGGGTTTGTATAGTAGAAAACGTGGGCATCCCAGTTAGAAAGATGACGGATGTAAAAGAAAACAAGCAAAAAATGACAGAGATATACTTACATTAAGAACTTAGTGGGCTGGAGAGATGGCTCAGCGGGTAAGGCACTTGTCTCCAGTGCCTAAGGCCCCAGGTTCAATTCCCCAGGACCCACATAAGCCAGACCCACAAGCTGGTGGCCCTGGTGTGCTCTCTCTCTCTCCTTAAAAATTAATAAATAAAATATAAAAAAGGAACTTAGCAGTGCAAGTGAAGATATGGACGAACTCAGGAGATATTTAAGAGGCAGCACTGCTGTATTTACAGATCAGGGGACCAAAGGAAGGAGGTGTCCCTCCTGACATGTGCACATGGACCTTCTTTGTCTCAGGTGGATGTCACACTCACTGAGAGATGTTTAGCTAAATCCTGTCCTCGACCAACTACAGACCCTTAGTTTCTGAGCACCACATGTATCAAAAATGACACCAGAAAATGCCAGATGTCTCTTAGGGGTCTCAATCACCCCAAGAAACTCTGGCACAGAGAATATTTTGGTGCTTATGAGTGGCCCACCTGCACGATGTTCCTCTGGTCTCAAGGATTGCTTCTGGAACATAGCACAGACTCCAAATCAAGAAAATGACAGTCAGTTTTCTGGAAGTTTCTAGGAAATTTTTCCATGTTTCCAAAATAACCATAGGAAAAAAGGTTACTTTTTCTCAACATCACTGTGACAAAGTGGAGGTGGATAAACCTCAGTCACTTTGCACCCAGGGGATTAGTATTATAGCCTAGAACTGGAATCACTAGCTTCTACCTAAGAGAGCCCCAAATCTTCTTCAGAATTCAACCTTGTTTGAGTTGGGTTTTGATTACACTTATCCAGACACTTCTCACCTACCCAGTCGCTGACCAGAGTAGTTACATGATTGGTTCCGGAGCAGAAGCCATGCTTGACAACTAGCCTGAGGTTCTGAAGACCAGATGGCTGTGGATGAGACTGACGCTTCCAGAAAGCTTAGTAGTTGGGGGCTAGAGAGATGATTCACCTTTAAGTGCACTTCCTGTGTAGTCATGAGTCCTGAAGGGGGAGTGTGAATCTCCATGATGCGTGTACACAGCTACACATGTCTGTAACTCCAGTCCTTTGGGGAGCACAGGTCTATGCAGGTGGAGTTTGAGAAAAGATTATTTATTTAAATATGGTAGAAAAAAATTAAGAAGATGAACATGATGACTCATGGCTGCAATCCTAGTAATGAATGACTGAGGTCAGAGTAGCTTCAAGTTAAAGGCCAGCCTCGGCTACATAGTGAGTCCTAGGCAAACTTGGCTTAGAGTGAGACCCTATCCCAAAAATGCCACTGAAATAAAATTAAAATAGTGGAAAAATGGTTTAAATGCTAATGGGGAAAAGATCACTAAGAAAGGAAAGGTTGAAAATAGAGTAAGGGGAATTTTCAACAGAACAAAGTTTATCCCTAAGAATAGAGAAGGTGGGAAAGGGTGAGAGCTGGGATGGAGCGACCCCTCCTGGGGAGAAGGAAGAATAGCTCCTTTTCCTCACATTGCGCATGGAAAAGGTTTGCCTGCTTTGTAGAGCAGGTAAGATATTTGGAAAGTTCTCTGGTTATTCCAATGTTTCTGTGAGGCAGCAAAAAGCAATGCTGATCAAATGCATGATGGGAATTCTCAGAAACTCTGAAGATCTGTTAGGACCTATGCTCAAACTGAAATCAGCTGCCCAAGATCCCTTGCACTAAGTGAATGACTAATTTCTGGAAGTAGAAGTAGCTCTCATGACAGTTTAAATAGATGTCAGGGGGCTGGCACGATGGCTCAGTGGATAAAGCACCTGCTTACAAGCCTGAGTATCTGAATTAGGATCTCCAGAACAGAACCTACATAAAGCCAGAAGCTATAGCCTGAATGTCTGTAATCCCAGTGTGCCTCTGACAAGGAGACAGGAGAACCTCCCAGAAGCTCACAGACAAGAGACCCTGCCTCGAACAAGGTGAAAGGTGAGGAACAAAAACTGAAGCTGTCTTCTGATATCCACGTGCACAGCACAGTACAAGCACGCATGTACACACACAATGTCAGCTAGAGTCATTAGCCTGAGTCTCATGTAATAAAAGGCTGCAAAGGTTAGAGGTGCTTCCCGACTTTGGGCTGCTTCTCCTGGTTGAGCTATATTATCTACTATGGTCCCTTGTCTGAGGATGGAGTTCAGAGCTGAGGTGTCATTAATGGCTAGTGCTAACTGAGCAGTTACTTTCTCATTCCTGGAACACAATACCAGACTGAAGAAAGGGAAGGGTTTGCTTTGGCTTACAGTCTCAAGTGGAAGTTTTGTCATTGCAGGAGGGAACGCATGGTCAAGGAGAGCTGGGAATCACATCTTGTCACGAGAGAGAGAGAGAGAGAGAGAGAGAGAGAGTGAGAGAGAGCGAGAGAGAGAGGGGGGGGAGGGAGACAGAAAATCAAGAGGGAGTTAGCTATACCCAGTGAGACTGGACCAATAAACCTCCTCTAACAAGGCTCAAACTCCCAAAGGCTCCACTAGCTGGGGACCAACACTATTCAAACAGCTGAGACTATGGGTGACATTTCATTCAAACTATCTCAGTGAGTGAGCATGGTGTGTGTGCGTGCGTGTGTGTGTGTGTGTGTGTGTGAATATGTGTGGTATATGTGTTTATGCATGTCTGCAGATGAATGCAGGTGCATTTATATACATGTGGAGGTCAGAGGTTAACATCATTGTCTTCCTTGATCTCTCTCCCCTTTATTTACTCAGGCAGGGTCTATCTCATGAACCCGAAGCTCACTGATTCCCACCTTGCTCCAGGGATCCCCTCTCTCTGCTTCCTGAGCCCTGGGATTGCAGAAGGTCTGCCACATCCACCCAGCATTTGCATAGATTCTTGGATTCCAAACTCTGGCCCTCATGCCTGCACAGCAAGCACTTTATCCGACTCATTTCCCCAGCCCCAGCATCTGCTTTGTAAAGTCCCATTGACTTTCCTATCAAACCTCTTGTCTGAACTTTAATAACCAAATGTTTGGAAATCATTATGTAGCCGCCTTGACTTGTTTAATGTGATGGCCCCAGACATTTCATCGAGCTGACATAGGATTTATATCTCAATAACACAATAACATTTAGCAAGCAGCATGGTTTCAGAATGATTTATGTCTGATCTGCAATTGGAGAATGATTTACACACAGTGAGGAGTAGAGTTATAAGAGAATCCACTAAGATACCCCACATCCTGTTGCTGGTCTGCTTTTCCACTGGCAGGAGGGGAGGGATGGTAATATTCATGCTCTGACATATTTCCTTGATAGTCTTTTTTATTAGAAAAAAAATCAGAAGTCCAAGCTAGCTCTCTTCTCTCTTAAAAATGTTTCCAATCACTCTTATTTTTATTAGTTATTTCTGCAAACTCTGCATTGGTCTTGGACAGTACCAGGAAGACGTCTGCCCCAGGAACTCAGCTACAAACAAGACGCTTTCCTTTTCTATTACTAATCTAACTTTACTGAGAGCATTGTGCGGTGGCCAAGTTCTGCTCAACAACAAACTTGTAGAATGCCTCAGTGCCAAGGTCACAGCATGCTTTTCTCATGCCTATGCTGATAAAACAAATCAGCAAGCTCGTTCCCATGATACCATAGAGGCAACAGTCAGAACTGGATGGCTCCGAAGAGACACAGATGCAGAGAAACTCTGTGGTTCAGAGAGTAAGTTCTGGAGTGGGCTTGGCTGAGTCTGCACGCTGGATGTGCACACATTTCACTCTGCAACCCTGGCCCAGTGTCTCATCTGCAGTGCCCTGGTGCTTCATTTACAAATGGGGAAATGTATATTTAGGAGATATTCTGAGAAAATATGATTCAAGGAAGATCCAGAAAAATTACCAGTGAGGTAGTTAAGAGAGGCAGGAACAGAGAGGGAACTAAAGCCTCGAAATCAAAAGCAACTTGAATTGCAAAGGAAGAATTGGATTGGGTTTAAATTCCAATTCTGATTCTGTCTATGGGAATGATAATGGGTATGCCATGCTGCTGATATGAGAGAGATACAAGAAATCATTCGTGGTCAGAGAAGTGTTTCCCTTGAAAGCAACGAGGACCTGAGTTTGATCACCAGAACACACCTAAAAGAAGCCGGGTGTGGTGTGATGGTGTATGCAGTAATTCTGTAGTGGAGGACAGAGACAGACAGATCTCTGGGGCTTATTGGCCAATCTGTCTAATTGGTGGGTTCCAGGTCAGTGAGAGTCTTTGTCTTACAAAAGATGAGTGGTACCCAAGGAACAATACCTAAAGTTGTTCTCTGACCTCTACATGCATGTACACACATGTGGATCTGTACAACATGTGCACACACAAAAGAAATTATGAAAATATCACTTATTGGAAGATACTAAATGTATGCACAGCTTTTCCTACTTGACAAGCCCACCCGCTCAAAAAAAGGTGGATGCATGGAAATATCAATTCCCAAAGCACAAGGCCATGAGGACACTCTCCATTCATCAATTCAAGGCTGCCTTGAATACATTTGTGAAGCAGCCTTCAGTGTCTTCACCCTATGTTTCCCCTCAACATCCTTTCTCCACCCAGGAGCAACGACTTCTTCCACACAGCTCTGTCTTTTGAATTGTCTCAAGTAAGAATCAGTACTTAGTTGTTAGCTAATAGTGACCAAAAGTTATGAAAACCAAGATTACTAGAATATTGATTCAAAATCCAAAGTGGGATGGGGGTGGGAACTCATGTAGTCTTTTGTGCACTGGAATACAATGATTACATTTCAGAAAGGCCTTTTGGATTCAGGCCTGTCGTAAGCTTGTCCCTTCTCCCATGTAGCCTGAGGGCTCCATATTCTCCAAGATCCTTCCTTTTCTGGCCCAGGAAAATTCTCACACTCACTATACTCTCGTGGCCACACTAGCCCTAGCCCCTTCCTCATCGATCCTGTTCTTCACTACTTATGTCTCCAGGCTCCTGTGCCTTGAGGAGCCAGAATGATGAGTTTGTGTGGTCACAGTTCTTTCTTTCCTCCTTTCCTTTCACCACACACGCACATGCCCACACTGATTCTAGTTACAGTGCAAACTCTCAAGATTCTCAGGACTTTCTATTTCTATGTAAGAGCAATTTTCACAAGATTCTGAACTTAAATTTCATTCAAGTATTTGTTTTCAAAGCAATAAGGACATAGAATGTAAAAACCACACAGTTTTCAAAGGATGTCTCAGTTACCCAATCTTTTTTTTTTTTTTTGCAACATTTCATATCCTTTAGATCTGAGGGAACATAAATAAGATTAGATTTGATTTATTTTAGGCAAATTTTTTTGAAGGTGAGAAAAGTGGATTAATAAAAACATACAGATTTGCAATGTTTCTTCAGTTCAGTTTGTAACTAGTTACTTGACACATCTCTTGACACATCTCTGGAGTGTTGCTGGATGGAGTCCAGGGAACAGCTCAGACTGAACTACACTTTCTGAAGGATCAGACCCTTGGCATGTTTGCCCAGTACTGGATTTCAGGAGATTGTGTGGAAATTGCCTGCTTAGATCATCCATCTCTCTTCACTAGGCATTGAGCTATTCCAAGGCAGGATTGTGACTTAAGACTTATTTTTGTGGTTCACGTATCCATTATCCTCTGTTCTAGCCTCTCAAGTCAGTTCTAATGCAAATTTAAATTCCCAACACCTAAAGCATTATCAAACAACAGAAACTTTTCCTGGTATTTAAATCATGAATGCATCATCAAACTTTTCACAGTCCTTCATCAGAAATGGAAGTTCTTAAAGTCCTTCTATGTCCCTTGATGGTCAGCCTCATTGTCAGGTCTGAGCAGTTATGTTAGTTCAGTGAATGGAGCCAATGGGTCTGAAGTCAGCTCTCTCTAGGATCAAAGTCCTCCCAAAGAAGCAGACATCTTTTTTTTTTCTGCACAAAGACAGTCTATTCTGCAAACCATGTGCCCCTAGAAGCCGCTTCTCACCTCATCAGAAGGGGCTTCCTTTCTCTGCAACACCTCCATTGAGGTAAAGGCTCTGCCTCTTCACTTTCCTCCAAACTTGTAGTTCCTTCTAAGGGTGTCGGCTTCATCCTTACTCCCTGCCACCCTCATGGTCACTATGCTGGGGTGCAGTCAGATGGCCAGGGAGAATTTGTTGTTGCTATATTTATTCTTTAACCCTAACAGCATCTGGCACATAGTAAGTATATAGAATATGTATGTGGAATCAAATATCAGATATAATAAAACTTTCTTTATAAGAAACAAGTACAAAACATCCCCAGACCAATGTCAGAATAACCTTACTGACAAACATCAAAGTGGTCTTCTAATAGGGAAGGAAATGACTTTTCAGTGAACTATGTCCATATAAAATAGTTTCTTCACAAAAACCTTGCTACTGCTTGTACAACTCATAGCCCCCCTCCCCCCATATCATGGACCTTTTCAGCAATCCCACTGAGAATGGCCCTCAGTATGTTAGGGACAGGGAAGAGGGAAATGGGGGTAACAAACACAAGACGTGTTCATACAGTATTTCTAAGTATCAACAATAAATAAATAAATTTAAAAAATAAAAATTAATAATGTGTCTTGGAAAAACTTGCAATAGATGTGCATGTGTACAAATGTTCGTCTGTGTTTGGGAACACGTGCTGTGCAGGTACGTGTGCCCATGTGCTATGTGTCGAGGCCAGAGTTGACATTGGATATCTTCCTGAATTGCTGTCCACGTTGTTTCTTTGACCCAGGGTCTCTCACTAAATATGGAGCTCACAGATTTGACCAGACTGGCTGGCCAACGTGCTCCGGGGGGCGCCTGCTGTATCTCACTGTCACAGGGCTGCTGGGGGTCTGAACTCAAGTCTTAATGCTTGTGTAGTAAGCACTTGACCCTCAAATCTTTTTTTATTATTTTAACGTTTTTATTGGCTTAAAATTACATATATTAACACAACAATATGGTCCCTGTCATAGGTTCTTAGATAAAGTCATTGAATCCACCTCTTATGCATTAGTTATTCTCCCCCCCATGACTCTTACATTCTTTCTGCCCTCTCTTCCGCAAATTTCCCTGAGTCATAGTTAAAAACCTAATAACTATGAAAAATATAAACTCAAATCTTTTTTTTTATCATGTGAACTTTTTTTTTTCTGGGGTACAGTCTCGCTCTAGCCCAGGCTGACCTGGGATTCACTATGTAGTCTCAGGGAGGCCTCAAACTTAATGGGATCCTCCTACCTCTGCCTCCTGAGATTAAAGGCACATGCCACCATGCCTGGCATGCTTTATCTTTTTATAAAAAAATCAGTAAAAAGTATTTGGATTATAGCTCTTAAATTGTTGGTAAAATTGAATTTAGAGCAACTGAAACATGGAACCAGGTTATTTTCCATTAGTGTCGAGTTTGAATTACAAACACCTTTATGGAGGAATGTATTTTTCTTATTTCCTATTGCTCAGCAGCTTCAAACAAGGGCAATAAAGTTCTGCCCCATGGAGGACTATGAGCAAAGTGTCTGTGTGAATCTATAAATGTTTATAATCAAAACACGAACTACTGTATTGCAAATAGGGCTTCCTGAGTTTTGGAAATTTCCTCTCTTATATTTAAACATCCCTTAAAATTTTTTTTATTTATTTATATTTTCAAGTGTGGGGAGAATGGGTGCATCGGGGCCTCCTGCCACTGCAAATTACTCCAGATTCATGTGCTACTTCGTGTATCTCGTTTTATGTAGGTTCTGGGGAACTGAACACTGGCCATCATCCTCTGCAACTAAGAACCTTTAACTACTGAGCTATCTCTCCAGCCCATAAATGTCATTATTCTTAATTCAAAATTTATAATCATGTAGTCAGCTGCTTATAATCAATCAAAGAATCAATTTCATTTTCACTTCTGTGCACATGCTTACTTTCTCATCTCTTGAGGTCTTCCTCGAAATCAGATTTTTTTCTACTTCTTGTTCAGCATAGCTATTTATGTGGCATCCCTTCCCTCTGCCATGTCTTCTTCCATTGCCTCAGTTTCCCAAGCACACATACCTAGACAGACACATACTCCTGGGAAGAGAATGTGGGGGAACCACCATTGGAGGCCATCAAGACTCATAAAGGAACGAGTTAAATTTCAGTTACTTGAAAATACTTACATCCTGTCAATCATTCTCTCACTTATACATTCCAAGTTAACATAAAATCAAATCGAAGCCTTTCTTGGTTCCAAATCTTCTTTGTTGAATCTTGTACTCTTGGTTCAAAAAAAAAAAAAAAAAAAAAAAAAAACAGGGAAAGACTCTCTTTAAAAAGAGACTCAAGGTTTCCTGGACATCGAATGGTTTTTACAAAGTACCATTTTGTTGAATGTGAAAGAATAAGAAACAGCTGGGTTACATTTCCTTTGAAATGCACACTTAGTTAAAATTAAAGACAAAAAAAAATTTAAAAAGTACTAAGAAAAAAACACTTTTTGGTTTTGCCAAGACCCAAACCATTTTAAGACAAGGAGGGGTGAAGAAAAGAGAAAAGAATAGTCCTAAATGTACTTGCCAATCCAGTTCCGCCCTCTGTGATACTGAACTTCATTAAGTCCAAAAGAAAATGGTGCAAGAAACAGAATTAGTTCGAGCTGGTTCTGGAAGCAGTTACGGTTCTGGTAAGCATGAAGCACTTCAATAAATATTTCCCCTCTCTCTTTCCTTCTACCCCAAGAATAGTTGCGGTCATTATTTTTTTTTTTTACCGGTTTCTTCCTGATCGAAGATTTCTAAACAAAAGGATGGGATTTAAGTAGAAAACCATATTCTAGTTGCTTAAGTTCCTAGAAACTTGTTTGTACTACAAATAGGAAATAAATAATAAAAGTGTTTCCAAGGAAAGAGAAGTTTCAAGCTCCCGCCAACTTGCTTTCATCGCACAACAGAAAAACACAAAGTCAATCTCGCCCTTGAATTATAGGTAAAATAACCCCATATGTGTGATGTTGACTCCAATTCAATTTTGCAAACTCTGTTCAGCACTTACCACGCTTGAATCATTGTATGCGTTGCTGTAAGAGGGATTTTAAAAGTGAGCTAGGAGCTTAGAAATGCATGGAAGAGAGAAACGGGGCTAAGGAAAAGCAAAGGGTAAAATAGAATCCAAAAAACTCCCATTTAATAACACAGAAATTAGTTTGTTCAACTCAAGAATTCTTGAGATACAAAATTGAAGTTATATTAAATCTAGATTAAAAGCCTTACACACAATGTCTCAAATATTTATTCAATTATTACACTTAAGCCATGTTTCAGAATAGCTAAGTTTGAAATTATTGAATTTTATCTGACAATCTCCCTTTAGAATTTCCAGAACTAAGCTAACAAGAACAATATTATCATGGTTTCATACATGTGTGAGGCAGAAATTCATACACTGCCTGTGCCAGTGTTGACAACATCGAGGAAAGTTCATCTGAACTTGTATTTTTCATCTTTTTCTGATTGCCTTCCATCTAACCCAAACCTAACAGATTTACCTTTCTTACTTCTCTCCTAGGCTTCTGGTATTTATCCACTGGGTACGGGGGAGCAGATCTGGTAGGTCAATTAACACTAAAGTGACATTATTTTTGTTGTCCTGAAAATCTTTGAAAAACAATTTTTTTGAGACGGGGTTTTGCTCAATGGCCCAGGTTGGCTTCAATCTCCTGTCTTTGCCTTCTGAGTTCTAGGATTGAAGGTATGTGCCTCAAAGCCAAGCTCTTATACATTAAATATATTACCTGTCTTTTCTTGTCAAATTGATGGATCTTAGATCTTCCCAGTATGTTCCGTCATGTGTAAAATAAAACACGCCAGACTTCTTATACTTTAAAAGAAGCTACTTGTGAAAGGTTTTAAAGATGCCAGAAGGATTATTTCCCTTCATGATTTGGAAGTCACTCAGGAAGGTAGGAGTTATAAAAAAAAAAAGGCTCAGTGTGGCAGGAACCCAGTGGTCTGGAGATGGAAAAGTCAGGAGATGAAGAGAAGACATGGAGAAACTAATGAATTTCTATGAGCAGTGTTCAAGGGAGCAGCCACAGTGTACGGTTGGTTAGCTCATAGGCTTCCTTCTAGAAACCATGACTGGGAGTGCCAAGCAGAGGATCAAGTGCGGGGAGATTTGGGCTTTCCAGGTTCTCAAAGCTACATCATGTTTGTGAAGCCATCACAAAAGAGAGAACTTAGACCAAATGAAATTCTTTTCACCAAGTCTGGGGCTTATTGAGT
The DNA here is from genome assembly GCA_004024765.1 of Zapus hudsonius. Taxonomy (NCBI): domain Eukaryota; kingdom Metazoa; phylum Chordata; class Mammalia; order Rodentia; family Dipodidae; genus Zapus; species Zapus hudsonius. Next base: position 60,411 of record PVHP010002692.1, read on the forward strand.
CTTTAGTTTAACAATGAAACCATTGGCCAGGAGAAGGCCAAGGGGGAAGCAGAGACAAGAAGAGTAACCTGGAGCTGCCAGAAATGCATCTCTGTAATGGTGAGAGCAACTGATGAAGGATGAAGGCTGTACTTGATGGGCAGAGGTAGCTCCTGTCTAGTAGACACTGAACTTCAGGGTATTCGTGACTTTGAAATCCTATACAGTATTCCCATTCCTGCTTTCAGCAAAGGGTTCTGCTTTCCAGCTCCCAGAAGGGCAATAGACAATCAAGACCTCAACTTTACAAGTTTAGTAAAGAGGGATTTACCTATTTCCTAAGGAGGGCAGTGCAACATCCCAATGGGATAAAATTTTCATGTTTTGCCCAAGTGATGAAACTTGATAGTAAAGTCATAGAAAATAAATTCTTGGGTAAACTTAGGATATTGAAAGCATTAAGATTAGTACTCCCTTTAAACTTCAGAAATGCTGCGATGAAATTGATAGGATGTAAAAAAAATAGAAAAGAAAAAATTTTGCAAGTGTTATTAGATCATAGCCCAAACTTAAACATCATCTGAAAAGGTACATTTTTGTGGTGCAGCCATTCTGTATGGAACTGGGTAAATGAGATATTTCTGGATTTTATTCTCTTTTTCATAAAACACAAACAATTTCAGACTCTTGGGGAAACCCTGCAGGCTTTTCTGGTGATTCTTTAATGGCAAATATGCTGTTTGGTAACAGAAACCTAAGGCAGCCTCTAGCATGAGGGCTTGTCACTATCGTTGCCTCTGATGCTCAACCTGTAACTTTTCAAGAAAGAACTGTTTCCTATTTTTCTTATCAAGGTACTCGGGAGCTTTCCCTCACCCTTCTCAGCCAATCCTTCATCTGCCCTCTTACCCTGTCCACCCCAGGAGTGTGACACCTCAAGCACTCAATAAAGAGACATGTGCACTATAAGAACAGGTTTATCTCCATGAAGCAGGAAAATCCAGACCCATAAAACCTCCTCTTCCAGTGACCTGTTTTTCAAAGACCCTGAAGGGGCCATGATTCTTCCAAGACTTCATTGTCTTTTTCTTCTCCTCCTCCTCTTTTTTTTCTTCTTCTTTTTCAAAGTATGGTCTTGCTCCAGGCCAGACTGACCTGAAATTCACTATGTAGTATCAGAGTGGCCTCGAACTCATGGTGATTCTCCTACTTCTGCCTCCAGAGTGCTGGGATTAAAGGTGTGCGCCACCAGAGCTGGCTCTGATTTTCTTTTCTTTTTCTTTCTTTCTTTCTTTCTTTCTTTCTTTCTTTCTTTCTTTCTTTCTTTCTTTCTTTCTTTCTTTCTTTCTTTCTTTTTTTTTTGGATTTTTGAGGTAGGGTCTTGCACTAGTCCAGGCTGACCTGGAATTCACTATGTAGTCTCAGGATGGCCTTGAACTCATGGTGATCCTCTTACCTCTGTCTCCCCAGTGCTGGGATTAAAGGTGTGCGCCACCACGCCCGGCTTCTGATTTTCTTAAAGTACCATAGTGCTATATTAGCCTGGTGCTTCTCTTTAGTAGCCTTCTCAAGTGCTATACCCGTACTCCCTAATGTGCCCAGAAGTGACAGATTGCTAAAATAAAGCTATTCAGTCCCAGTTTCTTCCATGGCCACAAGAAAATGGGCTCCAAATGAGCCCACATTCCAAAGGAAGATTTCCCAACCTGGGATAACAAAAACATAGCTAATTACAGGTGCTGAGACTGCAGTGTGACACCCATTTGAGAGCATAAGATATTAGAAGTTTAGGTACTCAATTTTAAAATGAGCTATTTGTTTACCATTCAAAATTCTTTCCCAATAGTTATCTCAGAAAAATGGCACCTTGGAAAGTTTGGTATTGTCCCTGGAGCTCAGATCTATAGGATATGACACCTGGCTGACACCTGAGAGATCTGGAAGACAAAGGACAACTAACTGCTTTCTTGTTGATGGCCAGCAGAGACATGGGGCCATGGGGATGATTGACAATTTAAGTGTCAAGCAGAAAGATCACTTCCACGGCCACCAGAGAGATGGCATTTTATAATAGCCAAATAAAACCATTTGATACCAGCTAGAAGAAGGGAATATGAATGGGCTACAATTCTGCCACTGGTGTTGAAAGAAGACAGAATCAAAAGGTGAAACCAGGGCTGGAGAGATGTCTCAGTGGTTAAGGCACTTTCCTGCAGTATCTATGACTCAATTTCGATTCCCAAGTACCTACATAAAGCCAGATGCACAAAGTAGTGCATACATCTGGAGCCCATTTGCAGCAGCTGGAGACCCTGGCACACCATTTTCTCTGTCTCTCTTCTTTCTCTCTCTTCTTGTAAACAAATAAATATTTTTTAAAAGGTGAGACCAGGCTGAGCCACACAACTGGCCACTACAGGTGGACTCTAGGTACCCATGAAGACCCCTTTATGTGGGTTTATGGTCTTAGTCATTTTAGGAACACACACTGCTCTGAAGTTTTAGAAAATCTTCAAGTCTTCTCCTTGTCCGACATTTTTATGTGTTTAAGTTATTTCCAGACTTTTTGAAGGACCCTTGTTTTCAATCCTATGCTTCTGCTCTCACCAGGTGAAAAACTCCTGCCTTAACCTCACCCAGCCCTCACAGCTGGTGCTGTTTACCCACAGATGCCTGGCATCTCTGTTCTTTACAACCTCCTCTTGAATCCCTGGTCTTGGAACCCTGCTCTCCTGAGTCTATTTCCCAGCCAGGATCCCTTCTTCCTGGTATCTGGGCAGAAATAATTTTTCATCATTGTCTTTTTTTTTGAAAATTTGTTGTTGAAAATTAGACACCCAATATGGAATAAATCTTATGTTGTTACCCCCCAATTCCCTCCTCCCTTGCTCCACTCACACAAGAACAGAGAACATCTGCGGTACCTAATCAGGATAAGCTTGAACATTAAGCAAACCTGTCAAGCTCTTCAGGAGACAGATAAAGAGGATGGAAGGAATGGGGGAAGGGAAATGGGATGGAGGGAAGAGATACACACTAATCTAATCCTGCAGCCAATTGACACCATAGAATCCTTTCATTCGTACAACCATCATTATCTTTAGATTTGATCTATTGCTTTGTTCCCTCCTTGACTTCTTCAACCCCCCAAAACCCTCCGTAAGGTCCACTCCAGCCTCTGGAGGCCCCTACTTCCCATCCAACACCTCAGCGTCTATGTTCAGAGAACATTCCTTTGAAACTTTGCTTAGCTTCAGGATTTACTTCCTAGTTAAAAAAATGTCTATGGGGCTGGAGAGATGGCTTACCGATTAAGGCACTTGCCTCCAGTGCCTAAGGCCCCAGATTCAATTCCCCAGTACCCACATAAGCCAGACGCACAAGGTGGTGGCCCTGGTGTTCTCCCCCCCCCTCTCTCTCTCTGTTTCTCTGCTTGAAAATGAATAAATAAAATATTTTTAAAATGTCTGTGGGGAGAATTAGCACTTATATAACTATCTTTCATTTGCATTTCTGAATTAAGAAGTCTCTGACCTTTGCTTTGGAGCTGTTTTTGAGACGAGTTTGAGAACTGAGTATATTGTGGAGAATAAATTGCTAAGAGAGGAAAAAGAACTTTGGACAATAGAGTATAAAAGTATCAGGGTTTTTTTTTTCTCATCCTTTTCATCTGTGCCCACAACTAAGTCACAGTGTCTAAAATTTAGACAGAAACATCTTTCCTGACAGAAAACATTGTGCCATTGCTGAGTATTTCTGGGATGGTGTGGCATTCTGCCATGGGTTTAACATTGACTATCACTAACTAAAAATGGTGTGTTTATAGCACTAATGTGTGTCTGATGAGTAAGAAACCAAACCACTGTGTTCTACCCGGCCCCCAAGCCTGGCCTCTCTGGAGACATAGAATAGACGCAGCATATCCAAGGCTCTAGTTCTCCCAGGGTCAGTGCTGTGATCAAACCAGACAGCGTAGCTTTTTCTTCCCCAACAGAAACTTAAATTTATAAAATATATTCACATCTCATCATCTCGGGATTTATGCCTGCAAGTCCACTATCATTAAAGAGTTACGTGCATACATTCCCCTTTCCATGGTAGGGATTACAAAGTCGTAACGATAGTAAATTATTCTCTTCTGTGCTGTATACTACGATTACACTGTGGAATTTTCTAGACCGTGTTGTAAGGCCCTGCAACACTAATGAAGTGTTATTTATACTACACACGGATTTTATGCTTTGTTTTTCTTGAAGTTTCTCCTTGTTCCATCTTTTTTGATTTATCATACATTTAGCAGACCTAAGTATGAGAGCCATTTTCTGTCAGTCTTCAAATGTTAAATGAACAAGACTTTTTATGAAGTGTAATTTTCAATAACAATGAAATATTAGAAGCCTCTCTCAGAGTCCCTTGTTCCTTTCCTTCTGGAGTTTGTCTTTTCCTTCTTTCACTGTTTTCTCTCCCCTTTTCCCTCTCTCTTCTCTGCATTCTTCTTTCCTTTCCTCTCTCCTCTTTTCATTTCTCCTCCTCTTCCTCCTCCTTTTCTTTTCTCCTCCTTGTGGTTCTTCTCATTTCCTTTTTTCTCCTCTTCCTCCTCCTTCTCTACTCTCTCTCTCTCTCCTTCCTTTCTCTCTCACTCCCTTCCCCCCCCCCTTCTCAAAATGCCATAAACTCAGATATATGGAAGTAAGGATCCAAATCGGGAGGGTCAGATTAAATTTCTTTTACCCACTTTACACAACAAACAGGGATGCAAAATGCAAAAGGTATTTAAGAGCTTTCCAGAAGATGTTGGCTTTTCTTCAACACTGGTCTCCTTACCCTTGTCCCTAAGCTAAGTAAGTTCCTATCATTCTGCCCAAAGATCTGAAGAGTACGTACCTTCTAAGCAGTAGATTTGGATTCAAGTAATTACTGTCAGGTTTGGACTGTGTGATTTAAAGACTTTCTGAGTCTCTACAAAGTGGGGATAATAAAAGTAAGTGCCATTTTGAAGCACAATGTCTGTAAAAGGGGGAGCATAGTTTATATGAAAATGCTCCATACATTTTTCTCCCTATGGTTGAAGTACCTGTGGCAGACAGGATTTCTTGTCATCTTGTAGCCATCATTGCCCCCTTTTCACAGTGGATCCCCCTCTTCTTGCTTAGGAAAGGAAGTCGTCCCCTTAACAGCCTCAGAAAGTGGGTCATTATCAATTTAAGCTAATCAGTAGTTCCAATGCTTTGGAACGTGATTTATGTTCAGGCAAAAATATATAAAACTAGTTGTTAGCACATGCAGAGAGAAAGACTGGGAGGGGTGAATTTTTCTCTAAGCAAAGAAGAGATTTGTGGAACCCCCCCCCCTTCTGAAACAAATATGGCCTTTATGGGATGCATGAAGCTGCTACAGCTTCCTATGTTTCTGAAGCACAAGATGTCACCAGCGTATGTGACAGAGTAGAATAGTGGAAGTTTCAATTCCTGAGCAGCTCAAAAACCTTTCTTCAGATTTCTTGCACTCCATTCTCTACAGCAGACATCAGTCAACTGACAAACTGTTCCACAGACACAAGTTCAAGTCCCAGCTTTGATTGTGTGCCAGACTGGAAAAGCATCTAAAGGCAGAAATCTCAGGCTCCTCATTTACATACCAGGGACCTTATTTGACGCACCTTTGAGATTAGTGTGAGGATTCAGTAGACCTGTGTTGAATAATGCTGGATAGAAAGTCTTCAACTAAAATGATTTTAAACATCTCTTCAATTCATATGCCATCAACCCTGACTAATCCTCTCAGTACCAAGAAGCTTTCTGTGGAAAATATTGATAAAATCCTCACTGGTCTCTAATATTAAAATCAGCTACTCTGTGTGTCTGCCCTGAAGCTACGGACCCCCAGGAGGATAGTCACCCCATTATACACACACACATCAAAGGAAATATGAAAAGGCCTTGTGTTCATGTGATCCAGTCAGGAATTTGTGGTTTGGCTTGAAAATGTGAAGCCTGAACAGACTTTTCAATTTTGGGAGGGCTAGAGGAACTGGAACTCTTAATTTCCTCTTGGAATAACTCTTTTTGACACAGCATCCTAACCTCTCCTCTTTTTGTTCTTCTTGTAACTAGCCCTGGTATTTCTATTATGATTCCTAAGTCAGGATCGACAATATTCGTAGGCTCTGATTTTCTTCCTCCTCCTCCTTCTTCTGATTCTTCTTCAAGTACTATATACTTTTTTTTTCTTCAACCTTCATCAGGGTCAATTCTTATGGGTATTTTTCTTTCTTTTCTTTCTCTCCTTGCTCTTTCTTTCTTTCTTCCTTCTTTCTTTTCTTTCACTTGCTTACTTTTGGCCTTCTCCTTGACTCTTTCCCAATGTCTGGTTCTTTCCCAGCCCCCCCCTAATCCTCTTTCTGCTTATTTTGAACCATCTCATTTACCCATCAGTCTGCATAGAAATATCCCAAATTTGAAACTTAAATCTTTCTTTTCTGCTGGCAGGTTGGCTGAGTCCAGGCATAACCAGAGAGAATAGATCAAGTCAACAAAATCATTTCATAGGTTTCAAAATGTATATTTATTAATTTTGGTCAAAAGAAAAGTCTTTTCCAACAAAAAATTTTCTAAATCATTTAAAATATTAGAAAATTAAAAATTTTTAAAATATTTTATTTATTTATTTGCAAGAAGAGAGATACATACAGAGAGAGAGAGAGAGAGAGAGAGAGAGAGAGAGAGAGAGAGAGAATCCAGACAGATGTGCCACCTTGTGCATCTGGCCTGTGTGGGTACTGGGCAATTGAACCCTGTTCCTTAGGCACTGGAGATAAGTGCCTTAACTGCTGAGCCATCTCTCCAGCCTGAAAATTAAAAATTTTTCTAAACAGACATTTGTCATTTTTTTCCTTGGCTTTCTAATAAGAACATCCTCTCTGTGCTTAGAAACCTGGCCGTGTTGATTTAGGTAGCTGGTTCCCCAACAGCCAGATGCCAGGTCTCCCTAGCATCCAGCCTGTAAGAAAATAACCACGCCTGCAGCATAGCATTGTCAAAAAGAATCAGAATGTTCTATTCTACTGCTTTGGTAGCTGTGATGGCAGAATCCAGTGTCACAGTGTGGGGTAGCGTTAGCTTTCTAACAAAGCTGTTCTGCTGGCCACTTGGCTTCCCTTCTTGGGTACATCCTGACCTCTGTATCCATCTTCGAGCTACCTGTACCCTTCCCCATCTGTGCATGTTGTCTTAGAAAATTTTATTTCTGTTTCAGTTGCTTGCAATCAATCAATCAATCAACCAAAACCTTTTAGTGACAGTTTGCTCTCTACTTCACTATGACATGGAAATGGCAGGGTCTTTCTGGTACATGAGATTATATTCTTCCATTTATGAGCTGGCAATCATAGGCAATCAAGTCAGTATCTCAGAGGGTCAGCTTGCATATCTGAAACAAGGGGGAAATAATGTCAAGTTTACAGTATTTTTGAAGGAATGAAACTTCCTGTGTAAACTCTTAGCTTTTATAACACGAAAGTTTGATTTCCCTTTCTTTCTAGGTATTTACAATTTAACTGGGAAAGTATGGAACATAGTCTTACAGGGAATAGATACCTCTTTAAGCCCAACAGTCTTATGTATGTTCTAAAGAGATGATTGTGCGATGAGCACACCAGTCTCCTATGAAGGAGACGTTATTACTCATAAATCAGGATGAGGAAGCTAAAATCTCTAGAGTGGTCAATCTTGACAGATGACATGGATGTACTTCAAACCCAAGGGCTCTTACTCTACCCCCTCTGGTGCTAACCAGCTTTTTATATATATATATATATATATATATATATATATAAAGATGTTTGGACAAGAGCATAGAGATGCAGTCAACCTGATTGGCTGAGCTAATGGGATAGAACAGTGTCTCAGAGAAGCAAGGGAAGGCTTTGGAGGAGAAGGAGAACACGTTTCCATTATGACAGGTTACAATGGTACCAGAAGTCCTATCTCATATAATGTGGTCACAAGTTCTGTCTTCTGCCAAGTCCTTTCCATCATATCTAGCCTTGTTAAGTCTTATTTATTCTGAAAACTTGGCCAAGCATCATCTCCTTCAGGAAGGCATCTCTGCCTTCCCTTGCCTGGATCGGAGAACCCCTTCTCTATGTCCTCAGAGTTGCCACATCCTCTCATGGGTCCTGTGAACATTGGCTCCTTTGTTGCATATAAATGCTAGTGTGTGGACCCTGTGAGCTCTAGGCAATGTCTGTCATTTTATCATTCTACTCAAAGCGTCCAACATAGCACCTGGCACATATAAGTGTTCAATCAGTGCTTATTGAATGAATGTGGAATGAAGGCCCCGGCAGAGAAAACCACAGACAACTCTGGCTGAAGCAAACATTCTAAAGTACAGCATTTTTCAGGCCAAAACTTTACCAGTGTCAAAATATCCCGGCCCCTTCCAGAACTTGATTGCAAAAATACCAGTGATCAAAGATCATCAATATAATTAAATTAGAAGAGTGGCCAGAGAAAACTTCTAATTAAGTTAGAAGAAAGGGGGTTTCATAAAAAAAGATATAAAATGAATTTTATGAGTATCTCCAATCTGAAATAAAAAAAATACTTCAGCATGATCATAACTGGTCAGTTTGAATAGCTGGTATGTATAAGCATAGCATATGGGCTTGAGTGTGTGTTTGTGAGTGTGTATACACATGTGCAGTTGTATATGCATATGTATATTCTTCAGTGAAATGTTCACATCAGTAATTTTGCAGTCACTCAGAATTCCATATGCACTGCTATTTTGTCCTAAGATATTCTCTCAAATGTCTCACACTCATAGAACTAATATTGGCTTTTTTTTTCCCACATAACATTTTGATTACACTGGCTCCAGCAAGTCTGGGTTCGTTCTTTATCTGCATGCTTGTTGAAGAAAAAAGCATTTTGGTCCTGACAGATCAATATATGCACCTGAAAATTGTTTGAATAATCTAAGTGTTAGGAAATGTGCCAAGAAGAAGGCTATAGGAAGAATTATAGGAGTTGAGACATGGCAGGGCAGAGTGAAGGAGAAATATTAGGGAATTCTTTATGGATAAGAGAATAGAAATCATGAATGTCTTTTGAGGTCAACTTCAGTGAAACAAAGAACAATTGGTTGAATGTTGTGGAGCAGGAAAAAGTGGGTGGAGATCACTTTTGAAATGTATGGCAATAACCAATAGAATGTAAGAAGAGGAATAGTATTCTTGTGACCCAGAGAATGAGAGGGTACTGAATCCAAAGATTATTTTCGGTAACAAAAAGTAAAATTTCTTTTTTCATGTGCAATTTTATGTCCAGGTAATTTTATTAATTAACACATGCATATGTTCATGCACTCACCATTAAAATTAGGACCTAGAATTGCTCCAGCATCCCAAAAGTTTCCTGTGATTCTCCTTTGCAGTCATCTGTTCTCCCATTTCCTGCCCACGACAATCATTAATGTGGCATCACTATAACTCAGTGTCTTTAAGAATATCCTATCAGTAGAGTCATCCAGGATGTAAACTTTGACACTGGCTTTTCTCAACCTTTATAATGCCTGTGAGATTCATTCAACTATTCAATCAATAGTCCATTCCTTTCTATCACTAAGTAGTGCACACTGCGTGGAGGTACTGCAATGTTTACCCATTCTGCTGTTAAAGAAAGATTAAATTATCTCCAACATTTTGACAATTGTAAGTAGAGATGTTGCAAACACTCATGTACTGTTTTAAAAATATTTTTTAAATTTATTTACTTATTTGCAAGCAGAGAGATAGAGAGATTGAGAAACACACACAGAGGAGGGGACAGAGGGGAGAGAGAGAGAGGAGAGAGAGAGAGAGAGAAAAAATGGGTACTTCAGGGCCACTAGCCACTGCAAACAAACTCCAGATACATGTGCCATCTTATGCTTTTGGCTTTACTTGGGTACTGGGGAATCCAACCTGGGTCATTAGGCTTTGCAGGCCAGCGCCTTAACCACTGAGACATGTCCCCGTCTTCTGTTTTTTTTTTTAATTAATTAATTTATTTATTTGTATATAAGTGTGTGTGCAACCAGGCATAGGTGCATAGTGTACAAGTGTCTCTTGCCACTGCATATGAATGCACATCTGGCTTTTAATGTGTGTGGCTGAGAAATTGAATACTGGCCAGTAGGCTTTGCACCTTGAATAGTGAGCCATCTCCTCAGCTCCTCTTATACATATTTTTTGGGTGCACGTCTTTATTTCTCTGAAGTCAACACATGGAAGTGTAATTATAAGGTCATAATGTATACTTACCTTTATAATATCTGCTAACCTGCTTTCCAGAGTGGGTGGACCATTTGGCATGCCTTAGAGCAATATATCTGAGTTTCAGTTATTGTGCATAATTTCCAGCTATATCAAGGCATCTTATCATAGCATAAACCTGCATTTATCCAGTGACTCAAGGTGACAATAAGCTGAACATTCTTCCATGTGATTATTTGCTATCAATGTATCTTCTTTGGTGAAATAAAAAAAAACAATTGACCAAATTTGAGCAGGTCTATTTCTGTACTATTTATACTGACCCAGTAATTTATATGTTGACCACTCTGAAAATACAACTATAGCCTTGGATTGAGTCTTAAATTTAGTGTGATTCCTCCAACTTTGTTCTTCAGTTATACCCTAGGACCTCCTCATATACATCTTAGAATGAAGCTGTCAATTTCTATTAAAAATCTTTTGGAAATTTGATTGAAATTGCACTAAATTCTGGATCAGTGGGGAGAATTTAAATGCTACTTGTTAGTGTTAATTGACTACCTTTTTAATGTGTGTTTACACAGTGTGTGCATGTTGTGTGTGTTTGGAGGGGTGCATTCATGTGTGAAATCAAGTGGAGGCTAGAAGACAATTTACCATGCCTTTCCTCAGGTGCCATCCACCTTTTTTGAGACAGAATCTCTTAATGACTTAGATATCACCAATTAGGTTAGGAGAACTGTACAATAAGACGTAGTAATCCATCTCTGCATCACTGCGTCTATGTGGCTGTGTCACAAACACATGCTGTCATGCTATCAGCATTTTTATTTGGGTTTTGGGGATCTAACTCAGGTCCTCTTGCTTATGAGGCAGGCACTTTACTAAACAAGCTATTTCCCTAGCCCTTGACTGTACATTTTAAATAATTTTTTATCTCTAAACTTTGTTTTCAATAGAAAATTTCACCATTTGTCCTTTCACAGAGATGAATTGGATGTTGCTACCATTATGGTTGATCCTTGAGAAGGTAAATGTCCAGGAGATCAATAGCAGAGACCTGATACACTGCAGGAAAGATATAATCAAATATCTTTATCCTATGTTGTTAGCTATACCAGAGAGATAGCAGTCTCTAGTGAAAACCACTGATGTTCCACACAAAACCAAATAGCCTAAAACCTTAAAGGCAGAGTGAGGCCAGGCTACTGTGATGAGTGAGGTTGAGACTCAAAGCCAAACCACATTTTTTTGGTTAGAAATTGGATTTTCACTTATATGAGTAGTACTTATCTTGTGAATCAATTTTGGAAAAGAATTTCTCTGGACAGTAAATACAGATATGGTAGGCTATTCTTTGACATTACCAAGAAAATTTGTTTAAAACTTGGAAGAGTTTTTAAATTTTTATAGGAAAACTCATATAGTTATATGGATATATATCATATGCCACATATGATATATATATATATATATTGTTGATATTGATATTGTATATATGATAGATGATATTGATATTGATATTGCCAGGGATGGAACCTAGAGTCTTACCTATGCCACTTGTTGTAGTCAGCTTTCTTGTTGCTGTGCAGATAGAACCCAAGCAAAGGCAATTTATGGAGGAATGGGTTTATTTGGCTTATGGACTCGAGGGGAGACTCCATTCTGGCAGGGAAAACAATGGCATGAGCAGAGGGCTGGACATCACCTCTGCCACAGCACTGCAAACAGCGGCAGGAAGGTGTGCCAAACACTGGCAAGAGGAAGCTGGCTTATAACCCCCATAAACCCACCCCCAACAACACAGCTCTAATGAGGTTCTAATTCCCGAATTGCCATCAGCTGAGGATCGATCTATCAGAACACATTCATTTGTTTGTGGGGGACACCTGGATCAAACCATGACACCACTTAAGCTTCATCTTTAGCCCTTGGTTTTTGGAGACTGAGTCTTGCTATGTAGCCCATGCTGCCTTGGGACTCACGATTCTCATGCCTCAGCCTCAGTAAGTGCTAGGATTCTGACATGTACCACCACTCCTGGCTAAAGCCATATTTGAATTGAGAAGTCTTTTTAGGCAGTGTGATAGTTAGGTTTTGTTGTCAACTTGATCTTTTTAATTATCTTGGGTGGGTCTCTAATGTTGCTCACAGGAAAGCAGCCCTCTCAGTAGGGGGCAGGATGTAAGGAAGCTCTGTTAAATTGGAAATTAACATCGCTTCCTGTGTGGGCAGTGCAGAAAGGAAATTCCAGAGACTCAGGAAGCCATTAAGACTGGGAAAGGGTTTCAAGACCCCACCCTAAGGCTAAATAAAGGGGAAGAAATTCTCTCCTAGGCCCCCTGCCTGTTTTCTATTGTATGTGTGGTGCTGGTGATGGGTTTTTCTCTCTGTGTTTGGACCTGTGAAAGGTGATATAAAAGATAACCCTCAAATTATAATTTATTCTAAGGAAGGACATAACCGGATTTTATCTATACAATAAATCATACTATTTTATTACATTTCATGAAAGCATTTAGATTCTCAATTGATTTTTGAATGATCCATATGTATTAGCTTTCTCAGTCTACCATTACAGCATACCACATAACTGGGTGGCTTAAATAATAGAAATTTATGACTTCAGGTAAGTAGAAGTTTAGCATCAACATGTTGGCAAGGTTAATTTCCCCTAAAGCTTCTCTTCTTGGCAAGTAAATGGCTGTCTTTACTATGTCCTTATGTGGTCTTTCTTCTGGATGCATACTCTTGGCCTCTCTATATATCTCAAAAGGGACACTAATGAATTGGGTTCTGACACACTATATTGACCTCAATATATCTTAATCACTTTATGAAATACCTTATACCTTATGCTCTGTCTGTTCTCATAATACCTTGGACTCATCTCAAATTCCTCATCTACAATTTTTATTGTCCCTAGAATATGTAGAGATGTGATTGACAAGTGCTTTTCTCCTGGGTGTTACCCCAGCCCAACTGGATTCTTATGTCTGTGATCAGTCACTTAAATTGAGGATCTACATAACATCCAGGGCATATTCTAAGACCTGCCACACTTCTGAAAAATGTTATATTTTTCTGATGTCATGGAGATGCCACAAGTTTCTGTCACAAAATCCTAAAAGTTCGACACTTACAAAAGCTATGCCATAGCCTGTAGCAAAGAAATTATGGTTTGGCTATTTTTTCCTCTGTCAGAGATCCTATGCAACAAAGTTCTCCAAGGAGTTTATTTAGTAAAATAAACAGCTCTCTCTTTTTATTTGTTTTCCTTAAGTTGAATAGAAACAAGGTTGAGACAGGTGGGCATCAAACTAATTTTTCTACATTTTAATAATTAAAATTGTATTATTTGATCAAATTTGTTATTCTTGGCACCTTTCCTGAAAAAATAAGTTTTATCTTCATTTCCATACAAAAAAGATATATACTGAGGTCACCTATTCACTTCAAGATCATAAAATTCCACAGTACCCATGTAAATATCTTGTAGTTTGCCAATCATTTTTTGATTCCCACTTAAACTTCTGCCCAGATTCAATTTCATATAACATATTTTCTAAATCACATAACTATTATAACATAATTCCAGAGAGGCCTGTATTTGCTCTATCAAATTTATAGAAAGAATAAGGCTAGTCCCATTAAGCCACTTACCCAAGGGATTCCTAGTCCCATGATTTAAATTCAGACTGTGTAACTCCAAATACAAATTTATTCTTGACCAAACTATAAACAAATGCTTAGAAATCATCTCAAGTGACCACCTGTCAACCTGTCCAGCAATGCCAGAAGAGCCAGACCATCTGCAGTCTGCTCTGCCAGATGACTGTGGTTAAGGTGAAGCGGGATCTGATACAAGTCTACTTAACCACACTGTCATTAAATCTTGACAGCAAACACATAGATGCCAAAGACACCGTAGCCACAGAAAACGTTGTTGAAACTCCACCACTACTATTTAAAATGTCTTAAGTTCTCTCAGTCTCAGTTTTCTGTGAACCAGATACAGATATAACTTTCCCATAGGATGGTTAAAAGAAGGAAAGGAGTTGGCATGTCTAATTTTTAATTCTTTTCATAAAATGTAACACTTCCTTAGTAAATAGCAATTGCTTATTGGTTTAATTCATTGTCAGAATATTTGGAAAATATTAAGTGTATATTTGAGCATATTAAGTAAATTATCTCTGATATATCTTCTTTTTATGAATGCAAACATTATCATGGGTCAGAAGTTTCTGCAGTTGACATGGTATTCACCATTTGCACTTAGATCAATTTTGTAAAGAGCACATAGGTACCACTCCATTGGGCTACAGAACAGGCCTCAAGAAATTAGGCACATAGAATGCTTCCTCCAAGAACAGAATAAAAGATAAGTAGGGTTTGTTTTACTCAGGGTGGATTGAAAATAAAAAAGGATTAATATCTTTAGGCAAAAACAATACATATAGCAAAAGTATAAACACAATTTCAAGGGATTATGTTTTAATTCCACAACCAGTGTCCTCATTCACTTTCCTGATGAGAAGGAAAATAAAACCATCAGCCTTTTTCTTTATAATCAGCAATTAGATTTGCTAGAAGCTATAAATACTTTTCCCCAAGATACGTCTTCTTCTTCCATTTTTAAAAAATAAAATTACAGATTAGTGACCTCACAAGAACAAAGAATCAAGCACCACATATTCTCCCTCATATGTGGTTCCTAACCAGGTTAAGCCTGAACATTAAGAAAATCTGTCAGTGAACTGAGAGACTATAAAAGGAGATGGAAAGAATTGGGGAGGGAAAGAATGGGAGGGTGAGAGACTCATACAATAAACTAAACTAATAATGAATTGACACCATAAAATTCTAACTTTCATACAGTAAGGTCCTGAAGAAGCTGTGGGCACCACCTGGTAAGAGGCGCCATGAATAGAATGAGAGGAAGCCTAACCTGAAGACTAATTACTCTCCCTGTCCCAGTTATTGGTTCCTTCCCACATTGAGCTGTTGATCAAAGAGACCCACAAGGTCTCCAAAACAAGACAGACTTCTGCCAAAGCTCTTGAATATCTGTCCCAGGCCTAAGGTAAGACCCTATTGTGGAAAAAATCACAGAGTGTCATCAAACAACACCAAGAGATCCGGCTAGATCCAGAATGGTAACCAGCTCCCAGGTGGTAGCATGTGTAGCGCTGGAAGGTATTCCATGAGCTGCCAGGGGAAATTGGTCAATGATATTTGGAGAAAGAAAAGACCACTGATATATAATACAGATGGTTGTCACGAGAATGCTGAACACACTGCTATATTGGAAGAGACCAGCAAATCAAGAAATGTTCATCTGTGCAATAGAGGTGCTAAACCTAGGAGGGTAATCAACAGCTTACTGATTGGCTAAGAGATCTGCTCAGTGACAAGGAACCTATAATTGGAACTGGGATCCATGGCAAAATCCTATGGGAACAAAGAACCCAGGCTCCAAGGGAAAATTACCTTAACCAGAGAGCTACAGAGAGGCTACACCCATTAGAATCTTGCCAAAATAGCAATGTGTCTCCTTTAACCTATACTGATCTCACTCTTTGATGGAGATTCTGTTTGTATTTTTCAGAAATAAGTGAGAGAGCCATGGACAACTCAATTCCACCAACAAGACATTGGATGATGGCTGACATCCTGGAAGGAGATGAACCACCACTGGCCTATCACACAGGACCCAAATGAAACCTATGAGACCAATCACCACAGCAAGTCAGATAACCCATGAAAGGTCAATGAAGACATGTACCAATGGTACTCAACACAACCCAAAGTAGAAGTCCAGAGACACTTAAGATCTCAACAATAAAGCAGACTTAAAACTTACCCACCATGGCTCAGGGTACTGAGCGAAAGAGGGGGTGGAATGAATGTAAGAGCCATGGTGGGGAAGAATATCAAGAGATATTGACCCCTTAGCAACAACACACAAAGGGGGAAGAAAAACAAACTGGCTACCTCTGGTGTAGTTCATAACCGCCCTCCTACCCAATGGACAGATCCAGTATATGCTCTAGGAGGGACCCCATGGATAGGGGACACAGAGGAGGGAAATGGGGGCACCATCAAAAGATTTGCTCATACAATATATATATTCATAATAAAGATATTGATTTAAAAATTGAAAAAGAGGGCTGGAGAGATGGTGCAGTAGTTAAAGCAGTTGCCTACAAAGCCTAATGACCTAGGTTCAATTCCCTTGTATCCACATAAAGCCTGATGACAAAGTGGTGCATGCATCTGGAGTTCATTTGTAGTGGCTACAGGTCCTGGCACACCCATTATGTCTGTTTCTCTTCTTTCTATCTCTTGCTGCTTGTAGATAAACAAAATATTTTTAAAAAGAAAAAAAAGTCAAGAAACAATTGCCACTTTTCCCAGTAGTTGAATGTAAAAAAAATAAATTTTATAAGAAGATAATGTTGGAAAATAAGCTGACAAACACTTATTCTGTGTTGAGCAATATGGTGAATTTAGAAATACAATATAGATCACTGACTGTCTAGTTAAGACAGGAATGAAACACAAAAAGCAATAATAAATAAATCCATTTTATTATTAAGTACAACATAATTATATAACGTAAAAGAGAATGGTGACATCAGATTTCTTGAAACTAACTTGAAGAGACAGAACAATTACCTGATGGGCTGTGATATTTTGATGATGTTTCTTGATATTCATTTTTTATCTCCTGTGCATTGTATGTTTCCTCTATATAGATATTTGCTCACCTTATATTTGTGTGTGTTTATGTATGTACATATAAAATATTAGGTACATAGGTGATAGATGATAGATCAGAGAGACTATCAAAGATAGAGATAAATTCTGCTTGGGACATATTAAGAGAGAAGTAGTGACGGTTTTGAGAGAGGCTCAGAATAGAAGGATCTTCAACAGGTCCAGGCATCTGTTCAGGCTACTCTACTCCTTGGGCTGTATGTCCAGCAGATTTAATGGTACTTGAGTTGCCAGTGTATTATAGTCAGTCACATGCAGCTGGGATGAATCTTCAATCCAGGCACAGTTATGGGAGGGAAGGGTTAACTGAAGCTACAGATTCAGGGGAAGTTCCCTAATAGTGAAAGATATTGTCTCCTTTCACAGGTCCAAGCAGAGATAGAAACCCACCACCAACACCATATACACACCAACAAAACAAGCAGAGGCAAGGGAGATTTCTTTCCCCTTTATATAGCCTTAGGGTGGGGTCTTGAGACCTTATCCCAGACTTGTTGGCTTCCTGAGTCTCTGGAATTTCCTTCCTGCAGTGCTCTCCCAGGAAGGGATGTTCATTTCTAGATTTCCTGAGCTTCATTACATCCCTTTCCCTACTGAGAGGGCTGCTTTCCTGTTAACAACATCAGAGACACAACCAAGATAATTAAAAAGATCAAGTTGACAACAAAATGTAACCATCACACAGCGGTACTTGAAATGACAGATTGAGAGGCTATTTGGAGCCTTTGGCAGGCACCCATAGGTGAAGCACAGCAGAAACTCTTGGGATTTTGGATGAAGACCCTGTCATCATCTTCAGATAATTATTCTCCCTCTTTAGAGACAGCTTTTGGCTGCGATAGGACCTTAGTCGAAACGGAATACTTGATGATGGGCCAAGTGACCATTTGACCTGAGCTGCCCATTATGAGCTGGGTATTCTCTGCACACATGCACAGCAGCAGTCCATCGTCAAATGGAAGTGGTATATACATGATCTGACTGAAGCAGGTCCTGAAGACACAGGTAAATTACATGATGAAGTTGCCTAAATGCTTATGACCCCTACTTCTGCTACAATATCCTCTGCCCGTAAGCATGCATCCATGGCATCATGGGGTGTCCTACGATCAGTTGACTGAGAAGGAGAAGACTAGGAAATGGTTTATCAATAGATCTGTATGCTATT
Source organism: Zapus hudsonius (assembly GCA_004024765.1). Classification (NCBI taxonomy): domain Eukaryota; kingdom Metazoa; phylum Chordata; class Mammalia; order Rodentia; family Dipodidae; genus Zapus; species Zapus hudsonius. The sequence goes on from PVHP010002692.1 coordinate 78,599, forward strand.
AGGCCATCATCCAGAAGTGGATAGCAGTAGCATTATAGCCTCTTTCTGGGACAACCCTGAAGGACAGTGCTGAAGGTAAATCTTCATAATGGGCAGAACTTGGTGCATTACAAATGGTTGTGCATTTTGCTTGGAAGGAGAAATGGCCAGATGTGTGATTCTATGATTCATGGGATATAGCCAATGATTTGGCTGGATGGTCTGGGACTTAGAAGTAACATAGTTGGGATATTTATGAGAAAGACATTTGGGAAAAGGGAATAGGGATCTATCTCTCCAAACAGGCAAAATATTTAAAGACATATGTGTCCCATGTAAATGTTTATCAAACGGTGACCTTATCAGAGGATGACTTTAATAATCAAGTACAGAAGCTGACCAATTTTTGGATAGCACTGAACCTCTTTCCTCATTCATTCCTAGTATTGACCAATGGGCCCATGACCAAAGAAACCATGGTGGTAGGGATTGAAGTTATGCATGGATTCAACAACATGGACTTCCACATGCCAAGGCTGACCTAGATAGTGATGCTTCTGAGTCCTAAATCTGACAGCATCAGAGACCAACACTGAGCCTCCAATATGGCACCATTTCTGGGGATGAGTAGCCAGCAACCTAATTGCAAGTTGACTACATTGAACCATTTTGATCATGGAAAGAGAAGTATTTTGTCCTTACTGTTGTAGATACTTATTATGGGCATGGATTTGCCTGCTTGTAATGCTTCTGCCAAAACTCCCATCTGTGAACTTATAAAATTCCGTATCCACTGTCATGGGATTACTTCTCATCAAGGAACACATTTCACAGCCCAAAAGGTACAGCAGTTGGCTCATACTCATGGAGTTCACTATTCTTACCATGTTTCCCATAATCTTGAAGCAGCTGGCTTAATAGAATGGTATAATAGCTTTAAAAAATAATTACAGAAGCAACTACATAGCAATAGCCTGGAGTGCTTGGGCGGGGTTCTCCAGATGGTTATATGTGCTCTGAATCAACATTCAATATATGTTTCTGCTTCTCCTATAGCCAGTACTCACGGGTCTAGGAATCAAGAAGTAGAGATAGGAATGGTAACACTCACCATCACCCTAACTGACTCAGTAGCTAAAATTTTGCTTCTTGTTCTGGCAACTTTATGTTCTGTTGGCCTAGGGGTCTTGGTTCCAGACAGGACACACACACAAAAAAATTCCATTGAACTGAAAGCTGAAACTTTCCCACCTGGCCAGTTTAGGTTTCCAAGATCCTTGAGTCAAGACACTAAGAGAGAAGTTATAGTTCTAGCAGAGGTGATTGAGTTAGACTACCAGGGGGAATTGGATTGCTCCTCCACAATGGAGGTAAGGAAGAGTATGTTTGGAATACGGGAGATGCTTAGTAACATCTTGCTTGTTCTGTGATCAAAACCATTGTGAAACTACAACAACACAATCAAAGCAGAGTGATAAATAGGCCAGATACTTCTGGAGTGAAGGTATGGGTTGACCCTCCAGGTAAAGAACCAAGACATTCTGAGGTACCTGGGTGCTTATCAAGGGTAGAGGGAATACAGAATTAGTAGTAGCAGGGGGTATAGCTCAGGGGCAGAGCATTTGAATGCAGAATAAGTAGTAGAAAAGAAAAAGGTAGTGACAAATACTCAGGCCAAATGACCAGTTGAAGAAACAAGAATTGGAATTGCCACATGTATTTCTGGCCATTTTTGCTTAAGAATGTTTATGCATCTGCAGACAAATATTAAGATGCCTTTGCTTTGCTTTTCTCTATTTCTCTACTACGCAATCAGTATTGATTGAGATATCAGTAGTAAGTGTTGTGAAATTTATATTTAATTATTAAATACTAGACACTAAGCATTCTTCAAGGGACTTTGCCATATTTTGCAGTGGGGAAAGATTAATATCTTTCTAGTTGTATATAGGATATTATATCATGTTAGGTGGAATTATGACCTTGTTATTGTCTTCATTGGGAAAATAAGCATACAAGAAGATATGGCTTGATGTCAAGTTGACAAGGGCTGGATTTGTGATGGATAAATTCTATGGTTAATTTGATCAGATTAGAAATTAAGTAATAGACATGCCTCTTAGGCACATCTATGATGGGTTTCCGAGAATGATAAGGAGGAACTAATTTCTCTAGAGTGGGAGGCTCTTCCCAATGGGACTGTATATAAAGAAGCTCTTAGCAAACACAGCCCCCTTTTTCACCTGGCTGCCTGTGATACCCACTGCTGAATACTTTTTACCTGGCTGCCTATGTTACCCATCATGCATGCATCTGTCCCATTTCAGTTCACCCTTCATGGACATAGAAACTGAGTTTCATCAGGCTTTCAATGTCAACTGAGAACAGCAGCACTCCAGGAATACTCCACAGGTCTTTAGTGCCAGATTGGAATTGCTGAGGCATCCAGCCTTGAGAACTGAGAAGCTACTGGGTTCCTCAACACACAATGGATGTTGTTGGACTGCCCAACTCATATCCTGTAACTAATCCAATAAATCCCCTTTATAATACAGATTCATTCTATTGGTTCTGTTCCTCTAGAGAATCCTGACTAATACATATATGTTCCCAGAAGTCTATGTATAATTCAAGACTAAAACTAAAAAAAAAACTTTGCATGATTCATACTAATAAACACAATGAAAATAAATATGATAGACAAAGAATGGATACTGAAAACTCATGGAGTTTATAAGAATAAGGAATATAATTCAAATAGGGATGAAAACTATTAAGTGGTATAACTGTGTAGAAAAAAGAAATACAGCCATAGATATTATATATCCTTTTTAAATTAATTTTTATATCAGCATATAGCCTAATGGGTTTTATCATGTATTTCATATATATATATATATATATATATATATATATATATATATATATATATATATATATATATATATATATATATATATATATACTATTATGCCCTGATATGTACTCCATTCAATTTCATGCTATTTTGGAAAACCTGAAAGAATCTGTGAAAACTAGGGTCATAAAATTTGAAAAGGTGGGTAACATCAAGGATGAAGATAAATTCTGCTTGGAACCTATTAAGACAGAAATGATAAATGGGCTATATATTCCCAGGAGTTTGTGGGGTATAAACCTAGAATTATTTTAAAATTACTAAGGAAAATGAAGATGGTTCACTCTAAGAAATATGATGAGAAAATCAGAAGAGTTTAAACAGAACTGATAGAATGAACTGTATTAAAAGGGGGATTCATTGGATTAGTTTATGGCAGTCCCTCAGTCTGCAGGCCAGAAACTCAAGGAACCTGTAGCCACTCAGTTCACATGGCTGGATGCCTCAGCAGTCCCAATCCAGCACTGAAGGTCTAAAGGCTTTCTGGAGAGCCGCTGGTCTTCAGTTCACACTGGAAGACTGAGGAAACTTGGTCCCAATACTAATGAAGGAAAGCCAAGTGGAGTTGATGCATGTGTGTGATGGTTAGGTTTTGTTGTCAACTTGATCTTTTTAATTATCTTGGGTAGATCTCTGAGGATGTTTACAGGAAGACAGCCTCTCAGTAAGGGGCAGGATGTAAAGTAGCTCAAAGAAGCTAGAAGTAAACATCCTTTCCTGTGTGAACAGTGCAGGAAGGAAATTCTAGAGAATCAGGAATCCATTAAGTCTGGGGAAGAGTTGTAAGACCCCACCCTAAGGCTATATAAAGGGGAAGAAATTCTCTCCTTGGCTTCCTGCCTGTTGGCTGCTGGTGCTAGTTCGTGACTTGCACTCACATCCTGCTCTCCTACCCTTCCTGGATGTCGGAACCCAGTTTCCTTGACCTTACAGCGTGGACTGAAGAGCAGCCGCTCCCAAGGGAGCCATCAGACCTTCTGGGCTAGATTGAGACTGCTGAGGCCTCCAGCCACGTGGACTGAACAGCTACTGGTTTCTTCACCTGTGGGCCTGCAGACTGCTATTGTTGGACTGTCGCAAGCTACCCCAATAAATTCCCTTTTACTACAATCCATTCTGTCAACTCTGTTTCCTCTAGAGAACCCTAATACAACGTGCAAGTGAAGGTACCAACCAGCAAGCAGCACCAGCAGCCAGGTAGAAGGGAAAGCATGTCTTTTCTCCCTGAGCTTCCTTACATAATGCATTTGTAACTCTTTGTGTAAGTAGTTTGGCATTGTACAAACATATGCTATTTTGACCTGATATGCATGGCTAAAGTTCCAAACAGAATTTTTTTACCTTATCCTCACAGCTGAAGATTTTTTTATGACTAGAACATTATGATGAAACATAAGGTTGTTATAGAGATTCTAGAGAAATGTACCTGGGCAGTATCAAAAAGAACTAAGAACCTGACCTTCTAGTGATTCCAGGAAGAGGTAAGTAAAATATCCTAAGCCAGGCAATATTTTTAATCTAAAATCCTTGCACAGAAGGGATTGAGAAAATAGTTAAGCTTGCTAAAACTATAAGGGGTGAAAAAATCCGAGTTACTCAAAAAACCTTTGTGACTAGCACTCAGGACAAATAAGTCAAAGAATGCACAGAGATGTGTCTGTTGCTACTTGGGAGTGACACCTGACAAGTCTAAAAGTAATATAATTATAAGATATAACTGTCAATTTAATGAGGTTCAGAGACATGAGTACCAAATGGAAGTAACCACCAATATATAACCCAGTGTTATAAAAGAAGCAATTCTTGCCTGAGGAAAGTTATCTGCATCCACCCACAGTCATTCCTTGAGAATCTTCCCATGTGAGTCAGGGAAAAGCTCACTCTTCTTCAGCTGTGGCCTCAGCTGAAGAGGAAGTTGTGCAGTTACTTCCCTTTCTGTTTAAATCAGCAACACCCAGGGATTCATGTGAACATCAGTTCAACAATAAATGCAGATCTCACAATCACATGCCCAATAGTAGATGATGTATTGGACAGACATTATCAGCAAATCCTGTTCTATCTTGTGTTTTAATCAGCAGGAGTTAGTCTTAACTTTCCCCATTTCTCCATGCCAGAAGCAGTTTTTCCCAACATAAAATAAATAACACTGTCAAAAAGTTTATCCTAATAATTAGTTTTGAATTCATTGCTCTCAAAGCACTAAATTTTTCTCCTTCAGAGACACTGGAAACTTGAATACATTTGTGCATCATTACCCACATCCTTCCTGAACTATGGTGCAATGAGCCAGAGTTGAATTTCTCATTATTTAAATCATTTCTGTTTCTCTACATAATGTTTTGTCACTTGAGTTTCCGTTGTATTGAGGGCCTCCAATCCCAATGTTTCAACTATTGAAACATACCTCATTAGGACCCATATTCCTTTCCTAAAGCTCATAAATACTCTTACTGATATATCAAATGTTGGCCTAATTTTCCATCTAATGTAATCTCTGGATGGTTTCCATAACCCAAATTTCGTGATTGATAACAGGTTAAAATGGAGATTTGCTATACTCTATTGCTTTAGAAAATAAACTTGTAATATATCCATCTACCTTCTTTTTTTAAATTCTGCTGTATTGATTCCTTTAGTAATGTTTACCTCTAGATGAGTTTGTAGCTTTAAGATACTCCTAAAGTTCTTCTCTGGCTTGCACTTTGGTTTGGCTCTTTAACCCGATTTCAGGCTGGGTTGATAGACCTAGCTAAGTTGAATGACATCTTCAAATAAAGTGACAATGTACTGAATGAGAGAGACGTGTGACAGCATTGGTCAATATTCGTGGGATTCTACCAGTGCTTTTATAATTTAAACCTCATTCTTTATTGATTACAACTCATTCAGTTGATTGGCAATGTGCCCCACTGTGTAAACGTCTCTTGGTTTTTCTTGGACTGGAAGATTCTCTCACATCGTATGACCCATATGGACACTAATTTAAAAATTACAGTCAGAGATGACACAGGGGGATTGAATTCTGTAGCAGTGACGATAGTCATTTGCTTAGATGTCAGTTTGTTTTTCTTGGAACTTATCTTGTTCTAAATATTCTGACCGAAAACTTAAAAACAAAGAAAAAAATATGCTCTGTGGCCTTCTGTGCTTACCCACAGATAAATTTTTAAAGTGTAAGCTGAATAATAAGTACCAGGCCAACAGTGGAATGCAATCTAAACACTTCAAGGAAAATAAAATTCAAGTTTGACCAGCTTGTTATTTGAGACTGTGAGAACCTAGACAGTGCCAAATGGGGGACTCTTACTAACCCTCACCACATACCTGACATCAGAATAAGTCACTCAGAAAGAGCTTAGCCAACACCATGACTTTCTCTAAACATTTCTCCCCCAGTGTCCTTTAGTGGAAGTTTAAATTTCACATCTTCAGGCTAAAATGAAATTCCTTAAATCTTTCCTTGCATGACTTGTTTTGAAACAGAATAAGCTTTCTCCTTGATTGACCAAAATAATTATGCCTGTGTGCAGTTTCCAAGATTTGAATTGGGAATAAATCTTAGCCGGGATATAAAAAGTCTGGCACTGTTCTTTTCTGGGTAGAAAGAAGTGGGGGTAGGGTATGTTCTCATAGAAAATTTAAAGAGAACTCAGTATTTTGGATGCTAAACGTAGAACCGTGACCTGAAATATGCCTCTTACCACTCACTTCAAATCACAGAAGCTTGGGCAATATCTGAGCAGCATTCCTGTGCCCCGGCCAATGGGACACTTCATTGACTTTGTACTTTTAGAACTGTTTCTGTTATATTTTTCCAAGATTTTTTTCCAAGATTTTTCTTATCGTTTCTGTTTCTCAAAACATTAGCTTTTTAATGTATTTAGAATTTGTTTGCCTTTGGACATAAGGCAAGAATCTAAATTTTTTTTCCTGAAACATTCATTGTCAACCATCATTCTAGCTCTAATCTTAGTGGTATTTTTGCTGTATAGACATAAGGGTAAAGAATCAGTAGTTGTGTCTTCAGACATCCATTAGACCTGCTAACTATGTCAATCAAAGCTTTTGCTAATAAAACAATCTTAAAAAATGGTATGAGGACAGTTGAATGAATAGTCATTGATGAGTATAAAGTGTCACATTACATTACAGTCTTGCAACCCTCAGTAACAACACACTTGGGTCATGAGAACCCAGCTGAAGACTAGGCTATCCATGGTCCCCTACCACAAAGACTGATACAGACGGCCCACGGTAGAGGATATCCAGCTGACTGGGGATGGGGAAGGGGGGCAATGAGGAATTGGGAGTAACAACTCATTGTTGGCCCACTAAACAATGTAACTCATTATGGATAATAAAAAAATAAAGAAATAAAATAAAGAAAACCCAGTTCATTTCCCCTCTCTACTAAGAAAATAAACCTCTCACACCTACCCATATCTGTAATTCTAAACCTTCCACCTTTTGCTCTCTCTGCATGACTATGAACTCCTAGGAGATCTTCTTTCATTTCTTCAAGCTTTGATTCCTATTAAAATTCTCCCAGAAATGTATTATTTCTTATTGTTTTAATGTTTCTGTATGGGAAAGAAACAAATGACTCTAGAGTGGAGAAACCTGGATTTTGACTGAGACCTGACTGCTTACTCATTGATTGCTTTGGATAAAGTCCTTCCTCATTCTGGATCTTATATTCCATGTCTGTCCACTGGGGGTCTATGAGACACATCAATACTAAAGAATGCCCCTGCTCTATAAAAAAAGAAGAAAAAAGAAAGAAAGAAAGAAAGAAAGAAAGAAAGAAAGAAAGAAAGAAAGAAAGAAAGAAAGAAAGAAAGAAAGAAAGAAAGAAAGAAAGA